>JAQZBX010113890.1:0-10063 GCA_029593785.1 Cabassous unicinctus
TATATTACAAGTTATAGACAATGGGTGCTTGCACATATATATTTGAACTTACAATAATATTTGAGTATGTGTATATATAAGTACATTTGTGTGTGATGAGTGTGTTGGTTCCAAGCATGTACACAGTGTGTGTGTACCTGTGGAGGATGAGTGGTGGGGAAGGAAAATAAAGCTCTAGAGTTTATTTTTACAATGACGTTCTGAACTTGTTTTGCTTTTAACAGATGTTAATTGCCAATGTAATAAAAAACAAGCCATAAAGCAAAAAAGTTCAGTGTTCAAATCAAATAATAAAATGTTTAACTAAATGCATTTTATATTAAACTATTTACTAAACAAATCACAAATTTTCATTAGTTGTTTTAAAACCAGTCCACAACTATCATTTCTCCCAAGTCTGATGTGAACTGAGCCCATATATCTGTTGAAAATACACAAAAAGAGGAGAAAGCTGTGGATTTTTGTATTAGCTTTTGATACTATGTAGCTAAATGGTAACCAAACTACACTATGCCCAGCCCCTCCTATTTCCAGCAGTTAGGAGGTATTCTTTCCAAGCTGAAATCTCCTTAGAACACTTTTTTTCCAGAGATATTGTTTAATGGAAATGCCATTATATTCTAAAAAGTTTTAAACTTTCTAGATATGCAAGATATACAAGTAGACTTGACATTCAGAAATAAAAATCATATTACAATATTGCCATTGTTTTCCCTATCATATTCTTTAAATATTTAATTTAAAAAAACATAGAAAAATGTAATTTTCCAGCTCAAGTTCAGTACCCTAGAGAGAGAAAATTGCTACTTATCTGTAATTTTTCATATTTTTACTCCACTGTTATACCTAATGTTATTCTCTACAATGACTGTAAAAACTAGTGTCACAACTAGGCCCTAGAAGCCACAGCTTCTAGTTAAATCTAGAAGCTCTGCCTCATTATTATGATGATTTCAGCAAAAGAATCTTCAGCACCTATTTTCCATTCTCACATTTTACTAAGAATCATTTTAACTTAAAATGTATCTCTGAGCTGATTTCTTTGATCAGAATTATCACTGGTCAAAATACAGAAAACTTTTCTATCTTAACATTTGAATCTCAGGAAAGGGTGACAACGAATTTTAAAAGAGTAGTTAAATTGCAAGAAGTTCACATTTTGTGCAGAAAATATTTATGAAATGATTTTTGTGTCACACAGAAATAAAGTCATATAAGTACAAAATTATCAGAAGAGACTTAAATAAGTGAAATGAACATTTAAAACAAAAAGTTTTAGAGGGACTAAAGAGAAATAATGAGAACCAGATTTTATGAACTGGTGAAATTACCAAAATATTAAAAAATAATTAAAATAAACATCGACTTTCATCTCTTTAGCAGTTTTGTTTCTTCTTTATAATCTCAAATTTTGCTACAAGATACTAGTGCCTCTGACATATCTTTTTACTCCTTCCCACATGCAATGTTGATATTTTAAAGCTAGTTCCAGAAAATGAGAATTTTATTAATCAATTTATTTCACAAGTATTTTAAACTAACCACAAATGTAGCAAGTATCTCATTTCAAAAAACTTACGTCTTTGAGGATAAAGCAGAAAGTTATAGTTTCAAACACAGTTTGTCTTTAAGAGGAGGTTCAGGATATACCTAGAAAAAAAAAATGTCCCTCTAAGCACCATCTAGAACCCCACTTCAAACTGGGTATGTCAGAAAAGGTCTCTGCTCCTCTCAGGTCCCTTTCTCTGAGGTTGTATCTGATAAGAGCAAATCCCAACTCTGGGAAAGTCTCCTAGCTCAGAATTTTTTGGCCAAATATTTTTGTCCCTAAGGGTAACTAACACAGCAGAGATTTTCAATAAATACCACATTTTTGTCAGAGAGCCAAACAATCCTCCTGGAAAGCACCATATACATGGAATCTATGAATCATTTGTCTAGGAAAAATTTCTATGTCTGCCACAGCCTATTTATTAAGTCTTCAACATTAAGTCTGATATCTAAAACTACAAAAAAAAATCTAAAATATGGAAAAAGCAAGGTTCAGAACAGTGTATACAGCACGTTACCCCTAGTGCGTAAAATAGAAGATGTTTCAAGATAACTAGCCCAGAAGAAAGAGGTAACATTGATTGCCTCTGAGAAGGGCAGCTGGGAGGCTGGAGGATGAAAGAGGGAGGGACATTTCTTTCACTGTATTCCCTTTGGTAGTATTTCCATTTTTGGTGGTGTGCCAGAATCATTTTTGAGGAAAACAAAAGCCCAACAATGAAATATTCCTGAGAAATACATTTCCTGTGAAACCCAGTTTACTCAATAGTATTAAAGAATATACTGAGTATAAATTCCCATTTGTAATTTAGGCAGACAAAAATCTGATGAAATGAATTTGATGAAAAGCTTCAATGGAATATGAATTGGATTATTTTAATTTGTATCTGCACAGAAATCTACATAACCATCCTCCCAGACTAAACCTATTTTCAGAATCTTCTACACACATCCACATAGTATTTTTAGGATCTGGGCATGTGACTTCTAGAATGTGACACAAATAACTGATAGGGAGAAATGTTGAAGATTCTGTTTGTAGCCGTCTGGGAATTTGATGTAATTATGAATTCCAAAAATATAATTGGATCATGCTTGTAAACTGATCTGTTAATCTGGGCATGATTAAGTTATGATTAGGGCATAGACTGGGCCATGTCAGTAGGGCACTGAGCCCCCCCCCTTTGGTGCATAGGGGAAGAAAATATAAAAGGCCAGGCAAAGGACAGAGGAGGCAGTTTTGGGGAAGCAGTTTTGATGTTGGAAAGAAGGCCCCAGGAGAAGAGAAACGAGCCATTCGCCTGATCGTCTATAGCTGACCTTGTGGAGGAAACAGGAGCTAGGCCTGGAGAGAAATGCAGCCACAGGAAGAAAGGAACCCAAGAAGCCTGAACCCTGGCAATCATCGACAGCTGTCTTGCTCTAACACGTGGAAATGGACTGTGGTGAGAGAAGAAACTTAACGCTTTATGGCCTGGTATCTGTGGACATCTACCCCAAAAAAATACCCTTTATAAAGACCAACCCATTTTTGGTATTTCATATTAGCACCCCTTTGGCTGACTAACACAGAATTTGGTACCAGGAGTGGGGTAGTGCTTTTGTAATTACCAAAATGTTGGAACAGTTTTATAAATGGGTAAGGGGTATTTTTTGGAGGATTTGTGAAATGCTTGATGGAAAAGGCCTAGATCACTTTGAAGAGACTGTTGATATTAATATGGATGCTAAAGAGACTTTTTATGATGCCTTAGAAGTAAATGATGAAACTATTATTGGAAACTGGAGGAAAGGCGATCTATGTTTTAAAGTTGCAGAAAACTTAACAAGATTAACTCCAGGTGTTCTATGGAAGACAGAATTTGAAAATGGCAAACTGGAGCATTTAGCTGAAGAACGTTCCAAAGTAAACTCAGAGAATGTCGCTTGGCTTCTCCTTGCAGCTTATAACAAAATACTAGATGAACGAAATACACTAAGGACTGAACTTTTGCGCACAAAGAAAACAGAAACTGATTCCAGAACTTCCAAGTTTCTGGAAATCAAATTCCCAGATGAAAATGCCCTATTTGAAGACTTTACTAAGCGTGGAACTCGTAACTCAGAACTGAAGATGCAATTATCTCAGAAAGACTTGTGGAAAGTCTTACTGTCTGATGGCTTGGACCCCGGCTTCCTACATGATAAACCAACAAAATTTTTGAGAGAGCTGTATGAACAAAACCACTGTCAGCTTGGACAAAAGAGAACATGGAAAGGAGAGATTGAAGGACAATCAGCTTTAAGAAAAAAACATGGAAGCAGAGATCTAGACTTAAGACATCTCCTTGGGCCAAGAGAGGAGCCCCACCCATATGTACAAAGAGGGTGAGTTTTCCCCAGCATTTGAAGAGGGTGGATGTCCCCACTCAATGTTCTGGGAGAGTTTTGCCATCCCAGGGTGCAGAGAGGGTGGAGCACATTCCTCAAAGATTAGGGCTGTTAAGGTCAACACCCCATAGGTCTGAGAGGGGTGTACCTGTCCCCCACGGATTAGAGAAGGCCAGGTGGTCAACCCATTGCTCTGAGATGGTTGAACCTGTATGCCAAAGGTTAGGGAAGGCCAGGTGGTCAACTCATTGCTCTGAGAGGCTTGAGCCTGTATGCCAAAGGTTAGGGGGAATATTGTCTTCACCTCACTGTACTAGGAGTGCTAAGACTCTAACCCAAAGATTGCGTAAGGTGTGGCAATCTTTGGAGGTCTGGAGCTTGGTCGACACCCAGATGCTTGTTGAGGGTGGAACCAAGAAAATGGCCATTGGGAAATCCTGTGGAAAGGGTGGGTTCCCATGTGGCCCCAAGGAGAAGAAACCATCCTCTTAAGAATGACTCAGACTTTGAAATCGAATGGAGGATGCCCTGCAGGGTTACTGAACTCTAGAGGATCCATGACTCATGTTTAACATCCCAATTTCTTCTTATGATATTGAAAATGTTTATCCTTTGCCTTTCCATTTGTGTATTGGAAGCAGTTAAATGGTTTTGCAAGTTTCAGAGGCCTACAGCAGACGGGATTTTGCCTGAAGACAAAGTGTATTTCTTTAATCTGACTATGATATGATTTTGTACTTGAATTGTTACTGATTTAAGTTTTTTGGAATATTGTAATGTATTTTTGGAATTCAGAGGGTGGAATGTAGCCATCTTGGAATTTGATGTAATTATGAATTCCAAAAATATAATTGGATCATGCTTGTAAACTGATAGGTTAATCTGGGCATGATTAAGTTATGATTAGAGTGTTGACTGGGCCACGTCAGTAGGGTGTTGAGTCCCACCCCTTGGTGGGTGGGGGAATCGAATATAAAAGGCCAGGCAAAGGACAGAGGAGGCAGTTTTTGAGAAGCACTTTTGATTTTGGAAAGAAGGCCCCAGGAGAAGAGAAGTGAGTCATTCGCCTGATCGTCTACAGCTGACCTTGTGGAGGAAACAGGAGCTAAGCTCGGAGAGAAACGCTGCCACCGGAAGAGAGGAATCCAAGAAGCCTGAACCCTGGCAATCATCGGCAGCTGTCTTGCTCTAACAGGTGGCAATGAACTGTGGTGAGAGAAGAAGCTTAATGCTTTATGGCCTGGTATCTGTGGACTTCTACCCCAAATAAATACCCTTTATAAAGACCAACCCATTTTTGGTATTTCACATTAGCACCCCTTTGGCTGACTAATACATCCCCCCAGAACTGTTCACCTCCAGTGAAGGAGTTCTATTTGGTATATGACGTTCCTAAGCAGTCCGATAGTGACTCTCTGCAGAGAAACTCCAAATATGACAAAGTGCATTTTTACGTAAAGATAGGAGCCTTCCAGATGTAAATACACTTGTAGTAGGGCCCAACAGATTGAAAAACAAAATAAGCGAAAACAAAATAAGTAACAACTCTTTGTAAAATCATTTCATGTGAATTGCTATACAAAGTTCTGTGGATAAAATTACATGAGATGAAATATCTGGCCTGAATACAAAGCAAATAATAATCATATGGAAAAATTATAGTTATAAACACATTTTCATTTTGGATAAATAATCAATACGGAGATTATGAAAATGGGTTTCACTTTTTAAAAATATGTTTGAACTTGAAAAATAAAACTTAATAAATAAAAGGTAATAACAAGTGGCTTTTATATCCATAGATGTTAAAATGCAACTATTTTCACTTACTCTGTTGTCTGAGGAAAGCTTGAAATGCAAGGCTTTCTACTGTTTTTTATATAAGCTAATAAATACATTTAACAATATAGTTTGAAATTTAACAAAAATCTTGAAAGCAAAATTGCAGAAGGATCCCAGCAACAGCTTTACTATATATGGAAATTCTTTGTGTGTTGCTAGTCAAAAACAAAAAGTAGGCAATTCCAGTGCATAGAGGAAGAAGTAGCCCAAGTGTTTCTGGTTCTGGAAAGACAAGTTAGCATCTAAATATCTGAGAGTGTCTCTGTATGTGTGTTTTCTCTCTTCTTTCGATTTGGATACTTTGAGCTAATTTGGAATTGCCCTTTGGTTGCCCACAGAATGATGCTTAAAGCTCTGGCAGCCCGCAGAGCCCTGTCGTTGCGCCCCAAGCGTGTGCAACATCCGCCTGCAACACCCTGAGCACAGTGGAGCAGACCTGCAAGAAGTTCGGCCGCACCAAAGAAGGCGCGCAGCCCGGCCCCTCCTCGTAGGCAGCGGCCTTGGCAGGCAAGCAGCCGCCACGTGCCATGGCAGGCCACAGCGCGGACGCAGTGGCCGCCACTAATCACACTCTGCCGGGTGTCTCGCAGTTCCCGCACGGCGCCAGGGGAGGCTACTGCAATGGCGACCTGGGCAACATGGGCAAGGTGCCCGCCTCCCCAGACAGCATGCGGGGCGGCGCGGCCGCGGCCACTGGCTGGTATGCCACCGACTCGGACCCGCGGTACTCGCTAAGTGAGCGGGGCCGGCGGGCGGTGGGGGCTTTTCCCGCCTCAACCCGTGGCGCGCGAGTGGAGGGAGCTGGCCCGGGACCTCCACCCGGGACGCGTGGGGGATGTTCTCCTTAGAACACTTTTTGAATCACTTTCTATCGATATCTGGGTCAGCAAACATTTTCTGAGGTCCAGATAATAAATACTTTTGGCTTTGCCAGTCATTAGTCCATATCGTAACTACAAAATCTGCAGTTGTACTGTTGTACTGAGAGAGCATTGACAATAAGTCAATGAATGGTGTGGCTGTGTTCCAGCAAAACAAGCAGTGGGCTGGGTTGGGCATGTAAGCCATGGTTTCCTAACTACTGCCCTATATAATAAAAATAATACTGATAAAAAAGTAGTGAAAATCAAGAATGACTAGAATAGAAAGCACATGGAAAAGGAGAGACATGGAATAATAAAATAAATATATTGTCAGCATTTTATAAATGTGAAATATTTATCAAAATGCTAACAATGCTTTAAGTGTTTTTATTTTATCAATATACAACCACTAGCAAATACTTTTGAAATATTTAAATCAAATACAAAAGGGCAAAAGAATTGAATAGGCATTTTCCAAAGAAAATATACTAGAGAGCATGTGAAAGGATGCTCAACATTATTAGCCTTCAGGGAAATGCAAATGCAAAACACAGTGCATTCCATTCACACCCATTATAAAGGCTGTTATTTAAAAAATAAAGGAAAATAGGAAGAGTTGGAGAGGATGCAGAGAATTAGGAACTCTCATTTATTGTTGTTGGCAATGTAAAATGGTGCAGCTTCTGTAGTAAACGTTTTGTTAAGTATAGAATTACTATATAAACTGGCAAAACCACTACTAGATATAGCACAAAGAATTGAAAGCAGGGTCTCAAACAGATATTTGTACACCCAACATTCATTGCAGCATTATTCACAAATGCCAAAATTTGGGAGAAACCCTAGCATCCATCATTTGGTGAATGAGTAAATAAATATGATATATGCACACAATGGAATATTATTTCAGTCATAAAAAGGAATGGAGTTCTGATACAAGCAACAAAATGGATGAACCTTGAAGATACCATGTTGAGTGAAATAAGCTAGTCACAAAATGACAAATATTGTATGATCTCACTGACTTAAAATAATTTTAATAAACAACAAACAACAATATAGGTTATCAGGGAATGGGATAGAGATAGAGAATGGGAAGTCAAGGCTTAAAAAGCAAGGGTTTCCAATTTGCTATACTGGAAATGTTTTGGTGGTGGATGATGGCTATGGTAGCACAACATTGTGAACCTAATTGATAGCACTGAAGCATGTATCTGAATGTGATTGAAATGGGAAATATTATATTGCACATATGGTAACAATAAATTTTAAAAAAAATCCATGGAACTACACTAGTCAATCATAGAACCTTAAGTTCAACCATGGATGTTATCTAACAGTACAATTATAAAATGTGCTGTCATCAATTGTAACACATTTTCCACATCAGTGCAAGTTATTGTTGGTGAGATGGTGTATGGGAATCCTATATTTTATTCATGCTTGTTATTTAAATGAACATTTTGTCTAATAAAGGGGGAAATATTTACTTGCGGGAGCTTCAGCCCTGTTGCCCTACCTCAAAACCTCACTCCATGGCAGTTCTCTAAACTCACCCTAATGACAGTATTTATATCAGCAACTTCAACAAAAAGATCAAAAATGATGAGCTGACTAAAGTAGACTTATTATTCTAGTAATGGAAGAACTTGTAACATTGATAAGGAGGCAGTGGTCACTGGAGGTTCTGAGGGGAGAGAAAGGGAAGAATGGGTGTAACATGAAACATTGGAAATGTTCTGCATGATATTGCAATGACAGATACAGGCCATTATACATGTTTTTCAGAACCTATGGAATGTGTTGTGCAAAGTGTGGGCCATGGTATAAACTGTAGACCATGGTTAGTAGCAGCACTTCAATATATGTTCATCAATTGTAACAAATGTGCTACACTAATGAAATATGTTGTTGATGGATATAATTGTGGGGGTGGTGGGGTGTGTGGGAATCCCCTATATTATCAATGTAACATTTATTTAATCTAAAACTTCTTTAAAAATAAAAATTAAAACAAAACAAAACAAAAAAGGATGAGCTGAAGAATCCCTGTATGCCATCTTTTCCCAATTCTGCCAGATCCTAATATCCTGGAGTCCTGGAGCCTGAAGATGAGGGGCCTGGCTCCTTGCAAGGTTTACCCACCTATGACAAGCACTTGAGAATCCAGTATGCCAAGACTCACAGGAATATTATTGCCATGTTGAAGGGCACCTTCGTGGAGTGGGACCACAAGTGAGAAAAGATGAAGCCCAAGAGCCAGGAGATCCCAGTTGCCAAGATGGCTCTACAGGGTGCAGTAGCTGCTCAGGTGGTGGGGGCCTGCCAGGGGTCTGTCCCAGGCATACCGCCGATGATTCAGCCACCCCGCACCATGCACCACATGCCAGCCCGCCTCCTTACATGCCTTCCCATAGCATGATCTCACTACTGGGTGTTGCACCTTGACAGATCCATCCAGCAGACATTCTCCCCACAGCAGCTTAGGCCGGGACAGATGCCTCCTGCCCAACCCCCCTCAGAAAATGCACCAAATCACCTCTTGTTTTTCACCAATCTGCCAATAAAGGGCAACAAACTCATGGTGTCTATGCTTTTCAACTAGTTTCCAGGCTTCAAGGAGGTCTGGCTTGTCTCAGGATTCCACGACCTCGCCTCTGTGGAGTTTAATAATGAGGTGCAGGCAGGGGCCAATCACCATTAACTACAGGGCTTCAAGATCACCCAGAACAATACCATGAAGATCTCCTTTACCAAGAAGTAGCACCTGTCCCCCATGCCTGCTTCTGCCCCCATTTTGGAGCCACTCCTCCTCCATCCTTGGCTCAGCCCTCTGAAGGTAAGTCTCTTCAGTGGCCTTCAGAGTTTGGTCATTCAATAATTCCCTTCCAGTAATTGCCTTGAAAGAAATGTGTTTAAGGGCTTTTTAACCTTTCCAGAGGTCTTCTTTTTTAAATGTTATGTAAATATTGCATTCATGATGTACATGATATTGGACATATTTCTTGGAGATGTTTTCTACAAATTTAAACTATGCCACAAATTCATGTATGTTTACCTTAATTCAAATCTAGTTTCAAATCTAGTTGCAGTTTTAAACCATATATAAAAATATTTTTAAGGTTAAACTATTTTTTTTTTACCATGAACAATAAATTTAAAATTGTATAAAGGCAAAGAAACTATTCTTTATTAGCTTAAATAATTTGATGTTCACACCAAGACTTAGATGATAGTATAGAATACTTCTTTGCTTCCTTTACAAGACCAGGATCTAAGTCTCAAGGTTTAAACCCACCATGAAATAAACAAAGAACAGAAAAGAAATTAATCAATAAAGGAGTTAGCAAAATCCAAATTTAAAAAATACCCACAGGTATGTTAAATATTATTAAGGAAAAAATAAAAGACAAATTTTTACCCTCAAAAATTTCAGT
>JAQZBX010113891.1:0-10064 GCA_029593785.1 Cabassous unicinctus
TTTTTTTTTTTTTTTTTTAATAAGGCCATTATTTTGTCTGAGCACCATTAAGTGGAAGGAAGGGAATATGGTCTGCTTTCAGAATATTAGGATAGTTCAAAGTTGATCGATTGTCTAATTTTTTTCTCCTCTCCCACTTCCTCACCTCCATTCCCTACTGTATCCTTTCTGGCTTCATTAGACGACTTCTGATGAACTGAAGCTAAAATTGAAGTTAAAAGAGAGGAGTGCAAGCTGAAGGGTGTTAGCTTGAGAGGCCAGTTGTTGAGCGATTAGACTTCGCGAGTCCATGGGGAGAACAATGGGACCAGGTCAGGAAGGCCAGACTGGACATTGGCCAGTCACTGGCAGGTGTAGAGCTTGCTGTCTTGAACAGTAACTCTCACATATCTCTACCTCTTCACCTGGCTGGCTCCAGCCATACTGGCTTCCTTGATTTTCCAGGAACACAGAGCCACACCTGGCCTTCACCAGGAATGTTTTTTTTTTTTTTTTTTTTGCCCAACTCTTGATCAAGTCCCTTCCCTCAGGGCTGTCCTTTGTCATGTCAAAGCAGCTGCCCCTAGCTGTCCTTTATAAAATAGTGCCCCCTCCTTTCCTCACTCCCCAGAGACATGCTGTTTCTCCAGAGCCCAAAACCATGCCTGGCCCAGGCAAAATATTGAGAAAAGAAAGGAATTTTGTCTTTGACTCTCTGCACCATCCAGTGGTAGCTCTGAACTTTTTTGTACCAGGAAGATTAAGGGATGGTTATATAGTTAGTTGAAGCATGTATGTGTGTGTGTTTCTGTGGGGGGAGGTGGGGGAGGTGAATCTAGAGGTTTATATTGAAACAATCTTTTACTTATCAAACACATAGTTATTTGGGTGACTTTGGAGGAAGAGCAAAATTTCTGAAGGCATCCATTCCAGCTACCCCTGGTACCATCTCACTTTCCTTCTGACACGCCTGTTCTCAACTCTCCTCTATTTATTCATTAACTCACTTGTTTATTCATGAAACATTTACTGAGCATTTTTGTTACTGTCACCAGTTCCAATGACCCTTTCTGGCTTACTCTGTTTTCTTGTGTCTTATACCACTTGCTATTTTTTTTTTTAAACAATTTATTGAAGTATATCATTCATACATGAACATACATAAACTATAAGTGTTCAGTACACATCATGAACTTACAAAACAAACTTGCATAACATCATGCGGGACTCCCACACATCACCCCCCCACAAACACCCCGCATTGTTGTGAGACATCTGTTAACAAATCATGAAAGAGCATCGTCAAAGTATTACTACTAACTAAGTCTGTATGTTCCTCCTCTATACTTTTTTTTAAAGGATTTATTTATTTATTTACTTACTTTTATCCATTTTTACCCCCCCCAGCCCCCCATTTTTGCTGTTTCTGTGTCCATTCACTGGGCAACTCTGTGTGTGTGTTTCCTGCCCCCTCTTCTCATCCTTCTCCTCCTGTCTTCACTGGGATTTGATCCTCGGAACCTCCGATGTGGGAGAGAGGCGTCCCACTGCCTGCACCACCTTAGTTCCTGGTTTTTCGGTGCATCTCGTCTTGGCTCTCCCTTTCCAAGATGATGACTTTTGTGTTATGTCATCATCTTGCTGTGTGGCTCGCTGGGCCTGACGGCGCACCCGTGCATGGGACCTGGCGGCGCACCCGCTCACGGGGCCTGAAGGCACACCCGCACATGGGGCTGGTGGCCCACGCACCTTCTATATTTTTCTTTTTTTCATTTTTACTGGGAGGTCCCGGGGATTGAACCCAGGTCCCTCCATATGGGAGACGGACATCCAACCACCCGAGCCACATCTGTCCCCCTGCTATATCTCTTAAGGTTGACCAAAGATACCCAAAGTTACAGTCTTTTCCCATACAGGATGGTCATGTAATAAATCAGGCTTAGTTTATCACCAGCATTCTAAAAACCAGACCTAGGGAGAAAAACTAGGTCTGGGGACACATCATGATTTCTAATACAGTGAATGTTTAGCCTACCCTGATTATCACAAAATCAGGACAGCGAGAATATTCGCACAACCACTTGCTATTAAGACTCACCTGTTCTGCGTTTATTACTTTGAAGACTAAATACTGTCCCTTGCTTGAGCCTAAAGGGATGTACCTTTAATGATGGCATGTGGAGAGCAATGGTAGGTTGGTTTGGAGGGTCAGAGGGAAAAATAGAGCAATAAAAATAAATTGCACCCTTCAAAGATCATACACACAAACACCCCCACACATTCCATCTAAGGCATGTCTTTGTGATTATAAGTTAATGATGTTCAATTTGTATTTAAAGATTTTCATTGGTTTATTAAATAGTACATTCAACAAGTACTTCTTGTGTATCTGCGACATGCCAGGCAGTTTTAGATGCTGCAGATGCAGGATTTAAATTCTTGTCCTAATGCTTTGTTACTGAAAATGAGGAAATTATATATTTAAAAATAGACATCTTGGTTATCTCAGATTTTAAATGAGAATGCCATATAATCATATTCCTGGACTTATAATGATTAGTTTATTTTATGCTCCTTTGATTAAACTTCCTTCCTACCCTACTAAAAATGGGTTTTAGAGAAAAGGAAATCTATTCAAGAAAAGAGAGGTTTTATCAATCCTTTTAGATAACTGTAAAATCTAAATATGTGGTATCAGTATTCCCATATGCATTGGGCTGGTTGTCTCTACATTTCTTTTTTAATAGTTGAATGCAATTGAACAAAACTCTTGCTATATTTGGTTTAAAATGGTTTTGATGATCAGCATTTGTTAGTGACATTTCCAAATTCTAAACAACTTTCACCACATCTATTATATTCTTTAGTTCCTGCTGGGATTTGCTGTTTAAAAAAAAGTGGGAACAATGTAGCTTGCATTATTCTGATAATTAACATCTGTGAAGGACAAGCTTCTGCATAAATTTTTCTCATAATGAAAGTGCATAGAAACAGGATTGAGGCATTGTGTGCCATGGCTTTAATATTTAAATATTTTTTTCTTAGGGACTGAACCTCTAGCTTCTACACATAAAAGCAACCTTTTAATTTTTTTAATTTTAAAATTTTTGCCTTAATAACTATAGAAGATGATTCCAAATAAACTATTTTGTTAGGCAATACTCTTTTTTCCCTCTATAAAATCAGTGGTTTGTAATTCCCTAATAGCTTTTCAATTAATTTATCTACTGAACTTTTTTCAATCATTTTTGTAAAATAAAGATTTAAGCAATATTTGAAAGAAGCAGTGCCGTTTTTATTTTTATCAATTTCCCTTTTCTTTAGTTTTCTCAGTGTGTTCAGACGTTGCTGCTAGGTTTTAATTTTTGCCCCTCTGGGCTAATAGTGTGTTGAATTTCTCATGATTCCCAGAGAAATGACTTCTACAGCCTGCCTGTTACTAGTAATTAGCTTTCTTTTTTTGCCTAACCAGGACCATATTGTTAGCCCTCTTCGCAATCTTGGAAAAATGTACTACAGTTCTTCAATGCTTAGATTTCACTATTTCCAATTATCAACATGACTTCTAGTTGCATTTGATTGATTGCTTTCCTTCCAGTAACTGCTTCATTTCTGAGAAGATATCACCAACTCTTATTCCCACTTTATTTGGAGCTCTTTTTCCCCTTGCCCTGATAATTTGTCAGCTCAGTTTCTCTGGAATTGGAGCAATCTTTCCTTTAAAAAAAAGTTAATTAAAAAATTTAGGGCACAATGAATTTTATCAGATTGAATATATTTATTATATGCACAATTAAGGTTATTTGTTCTTTATATAGGCTATTGGTATTATGGAATATAATCTAAATGTTCAAAAGTAGAATAAGAGTTAAATCATCTACTTCTTGGAATGTTTAATAGCCACTGTTAAGAGGTCAGTAAAAAGGCTGTGTAGCCATTACGAAATACATGTGATTTAATTAGAAATGAAAATATCAGTCAAAAGATGTTTGTAAAGCCTGTCTGAAACTATGCAAGGCACACACAATGCATTACAGAATGAATGCATGCATAAAATGTTTAAAAAGTACTTAAAAGATGATGTAAATTGTTTTAGGCCAGTGGAGTTATGTACACGCCATTTCCAAATTATTCTGTTTTACACCAAGGCACATATGTGTATATGTATGTGTGTTTATATTAAATTTATACTCATTCCTGCAAAGCTTCTGTTTCTCTAATTCTTACTAAAACTTGGAATTGTTTGCATTTTTAAATTTTAATAATTGTGAAAGATATCTGGTTGGGCCTCAAGATCTTTTGTCCTGCTAGCAGCCTTTTGCCGAAAATGCTTTAAAGCGATTGTGCAATATCAGAGTGTAAATTCTCTTTCCATCCAGGTCTCTTTATTAATATCACTTGTGTGTTACTTTGTGACAGCTTGAAAGCCAGAAGCTGTGATTTCACCTTAAGGAGTACTATGAGGGCTTTACCGTATCCTGACACCAAACAAAAATTTAATGGAATAGTAATATATTTTGAACAAAAAGGAGTTTCTCAGTTCATATAAAAGATTAAAGCCCCTTTATTTTGGCATATTTAATTAAAATGAGCTCAAAGAATAACTTAAATGTATAGGCTTATTTATTTTTCTACTGTATTTCTTGATATTTTTCCAGTTATTTCAAGAAATTACCCAATGCACATTTAGTTAATGTTTTCATTTTCCCAATTCCTTCCATTGTTTGAAGTTTGGAATAAATTACAAGCTAAACCATATCATTTGTTCATTATCCAAAATTTGTTCATATTTTTTCTGATAATGAATATTATTTAGAAATAGCTTATTTAATAAAACAATATGTTTCATTAGTCATTTCTATCTGATTTAATATGCAAAGTAATCATGAAGCATTAAAAAAAACTTTGCACTAAATTTTTTTCTGTTTATCATTTGTCATTCATTCACAATTGTTTATAAATCAACCCCATTTGTAAACCAAAGATACAATATGATCTTTTCTTTCTGCCTATTCTTTATTTCTATTTGTAATTTAGTAATGCCAAACAAGGCACTGTCTTAAGGTCATCAGACCATATTTTTCTATGGAAAATTATTCTTTGATATACATCTTAAATTATTCTTTGATATTCATCTTAAAATGTAAGAAGGTAAACAAATCACAAAACATATTAAAGAATAGCAAGTTGAAAGATTAGCAAATAGTTTACTTGCCGTAAGTGTATTTTATAAATAGTTACTTCATTTTGCAGCTTAAAACTTGTTTGATCGTATATCTTCACTTTCAAGAAAAACCAGTGTTCATGAAATTCTATATTAGGCAGAGAAAATATGTGTTTTTTTGTTTTTTTTTTTTGCTTTTGAGAGTAATATATTATACTTCTAGAGCATATGGTTTTTAATTCTCTGCTATTATTTTTATTATATCATGTATAGACTATTGTTGAGTAAAAGAAAATTGCATGGACACATTTCAACAAAAAAATAATAATTCACAATAACTTTTCAAGTCTTTTAAGGTGTTCTGCTACAAATTTTAACAAAAAGTATTACACTAGGGGAGCAGATGTAGCTCACGTGGTTGAGCGCCTGCTTCCCATGTAGGAGGTCCTGGGTTCAATCCCCAGTACCTCCTAAAAAAAAAGTATTATGCTATTTACATGAAATTCTTAAGTAAAATTACTCTTTCTAATATTAAAAAGTGACTTAAAAATAACATGAACAAAGCTTTTCTCCCTTTCTTCTTTGTTTTGGTCAATTGAACTTCCCACATCCTGCTCTTTCTTCTTTTAGTCTTAAATTTTTTCCTTTCCTAGATCTTGAATTCTGACATATTTTTGTATTGTTTTTAGTTTATATTTGACTTTGACATGATTTACATATTTCTTCCTCTCTTTTTTTGAGGGGGCGGGCAATACTCCATATGTTCTTCGTGTAATATTTTTGAATGGGAATAAGAAATTATTCTTGGCATTCTCCTCCACATATATGTATAACTCTGTCTCCTCGCCTGTTAGCTCAGGGAGGTGAAACGGGGACACACATCTGAATGCTTACATTTCTTTCCTCCTTTTTCCTTCCAGGATCCCTCAGGCTGAAAGGAAGTGAGTTTTGGGCTCTCCACTTCCTTTATGTAATAAATTCTTTTTTTTTTTCCCCTACCCAAGAGAGTAGCCTCTAGGCCTTAGGATCAGTAGTCGAAGGAAGAGCCTCCCTTCGTTATCTAGTTCATCACCATTGGCCCTTAAATTATTCCTATGTTTTTCTTCCCTTAATTTCCCTTGATTTGATTTTTTAATATACTTTTGATCCTGCTCGTTTAGTGATAAGTCCCTTTGTTTCTTCATCTGCCTTTAAAAAGTATTTTCTAAGTGTGTAGAGGAAGGATACATGCAAAAATATTCTTACAGTTTATGCTATAAGAATTTCTTCAAAAGAGATTACCATGAGCCAAGGGTTTCAGAATATAGGAAAGGTCAAGAAAGTTAGAGATTGTCCAGACCATTTTCCTGTATTCAAGTATTAATTGAATCTATTCAGATCATTCTGGTGATTTTTCACAATGTTATAAAGCTAAATAGTAGCAGTGATGGAGTTAGAACCTAGGTTTCCATATCCAGTCCATCTTGCCATTAGAACACAAAACCCTTCACTGATAATGTTAGAGAATAAGCATAAGCTTATTTGTAGAAAGCTTTAAATATTTCTTAAGAATAGGAAATGGAAATTTAAATAATTTGATTTGATATTTAGGTAATAATATATGATAAGGTTAAGCTGAGAGATGAAGACCAGATTGTGAAGGGCCTTGGATGTGGCCGTGCGGGAGAAGATAAAGAATGAAATGGATATTTATCAAATAATTGCTATGTTCTAGGCACTCACCACATATGTGAATCAAATATTTTACTAACGAGCACTGCATGTACAAGGAAAACGAAGTATTCATGATATTGGGGTTGTCAGTGCCATGTGTATTGAATTGGAGAGGGTTTCAGTTTGGAGGCAGTTACAACAATTTATGCATTAAATGATAAGGAGTAAGTGTAGAATAATGGTGGAAGAGTTCAAAGTACTGGTAAATAATAGAATACTTGTGATAAAGGGGAAGGGGCATGAAAGATGACTTCAAAATATCTACTAGTGACAAAAAGTAGAGAGGCAATTAACCTATTACTTTAAACCAAAAGCAGAAGAAAAATCCATAATTTTTGTCTGAACTTGACAAAATGGTCCCACGACTTATCTGGAAGAGTTAAAAATGAAATCAGATGACTTTTTCAAATCAGGTAATGAAGAGGAGGTCTATCTATGCTAGGTTTAAACAAATTATACAAAGAAAACACAACTAACATAGTGTAGAATTGGCATAATGCTAAAAATATCACTGAAGAATTCAACAATGAGTCATACATCCCACCCTATGATACCATAACAAGGAAGGAAAGTTGTTTTCATTTGCCTAAGGAATGTCAATGCCAAGTACCAGGAATCTGTTGACTTTTATAAATGGGATTTATTTGGGGTAAAAGCTTATAGTTCCAAGGCCTTGAAGAGTCCAAACCAAGCCACCATCTGAGATGCTCTCTCACCAAAACCGGCAAATGTTGATCCTGGTGTGTCGCCATATGGTGAAGCAAGATGGCCGTTGATCTCTGCCCAGGTTTCAGCTTTCCCTTCCAGGCTCATCGTATCCTCTTGAACTGCTCCATGGGCCCAGCCTCTTGGGGCTTCATACTTAAGTGATCCTGTAGTCCTCTCTCTTACATGGCAGGATCAAACATGGTGGCTTCCTTTTCCTGTGTCTGTCTGAGTCTCTCTCTGTTTCCATTTATATCAGACCCAGCAAGGGGGTGGAGACTCAACCTGAGTCACATCTTACTGACACTAATTAAAAGCCCTCAAGCAATCTTATCAACTAATCTAATCAAAGGCCACTCAACTGGATTTAATTCATTCAAAGGGTATCACACCCAGAGGAATAGATTAGTTTACAAACATAATATTTCCTTTTTGGGAATTCATAAAATAATTTCAAACTGCCACAGCAATCATTTACTGAAGGTATCTGGAAACAGGGTGGATAATTTAAAAGAAAGAAAAAGAAATTGTTGGCATTCTTTCACCATATATATAAATAAATTATAGGTGAATTAAAAAACAAATACCAAAAATCAAGGTAGAGGAAAAAGTATCAAAAATATATTTTGCTTTGAGAAAAAGATGCATCATGGTCATTTTCAAAAAATTGAATAATATAGAAAACATAAATAAGGAGAATAAAAATCATAACTAGAAGGAACAAATGTTAATATTTTGGCATATTTCATCTCTTGGTTGAGATATTACATATGATTTTATATCCAACCCCAGGATTTCCCCAGGTCTAGAAGGTTACATCAGCTGTTCCAGGAGCAATCTGCAAAATCTCAGTGGCTTGACATGTTTATTGCATCAGCCAATGCATCTGTGGAGGTGGTTCTGTTCTGGGCAGTCACACCGAGATATAAGTTACTTCAATCCCGATGTTCTCCCATTATCTAGGGCCTTGAATTTTTCTGCTGGGTTCTCTACTGGATGCTTTCCATGCAGATTGGGGAAGAGAAATTGTGAGACACTGTGATGGGGTATTTATGGGCTACCCCTATTAGCAGTGTACTTCATTTCCACCCATCTTTCATTGGCCAGAAATTAGCTGCATGGCCATGAATAACTTCAAATGAGCCTGAGAAATATAGTCCAGTTGTGGACCTTGCAGAGAAAAGGGAACCTTTTTGGTCAACAGTCAAACAGTCTTTTGCACATCAGGTTATAAAAATTTTCTTATTAATATCATTTTTGAGGCTGCCTAATATTCAAGGGTCCAGATGAATTTTCATTTACCTAACCATTCCCTTTCGTTGAATAATTAATCTTTTTATATTCTGTCCCCATCAAAAATGACACCGTGATAAAAATCTTCAATTTTTATTACTTCCTTACACTACAGTGTTAGAAGTGCAATAACTGAGGCAAAGTGAAGAATATTTTCAAGCTTTGTGCTGTCCTCTGCCACACAGATTTTCAGAAAGCTGAGTGTGTCCATTTCACTGAAGCAGAGCCAAAAATGTATATTCTCAATTTCATAATTTTGTAACTTTCATGATGAAAAATATCACTGTGATTTTGATATTCATTTCTTTAACTACTAGTAAAACTGAAAATATTTTCATAGATTTATTAACAATATCATTGGGTCTTCATATGCTTTCACTTCATATAAATCTTTAGTTTAAGTTTTAGAATTAGGATCAATATAGAGAATTTAACTGTTTATAGAAAATAATTCTCTTAGTATTTTTTGGCTTTTAATATTGTTTAAGATGCCTGTGGATGCAAATCATTTTCAATATTTGAAGTAGACATAGCTAATACTTTTTAACTCCTAATATCTTCCTGTGATTTTAAACTTCAGAATTATTCTCCCATTCAGAAGTTGGACATATTGTTTTATCTTCTTTTTTAATTTCATTTTCAGTTTATTTATTCATAACTCGCTTATTTTTACCTATAATTTTCTAATAATCTGAACTCCTTATGCTATAATGTAAGAATCTAAACTATTATCCAGATATATTCATACACTCATTGACTATTCCCTTGTTTTCTCATTGATCTGTGATTTTTATGTTGGACTAAAATCTGTTTCTAAGTTACTTCTTTTGTTTCGTTGATCCACTAATTTTTATATCAAAGTCACAAGATGTTATTGTTCCTTTGTAATATGTTTTAATATATAATAGAGAAAATGCTTCTGATTTTCCTTTTTCAAAAATTGTTTAGCCCCATGTGTCCATGTGTTTACTCTTCCATATGTATTTTAGAAAAATTATGGCAATTTAAAAAAGTAATCCTTTTAAATTATTTCCATGCACAGAACATGGAATATTTCTCCATTCACTTAAATCTTTTTTTGTATTCCTTGGTAGAGTTTTTTAAATACCTTTTGTATTGTTTACACATATTTTTCACTAAGATTTTCCTTAGCATTTTACTTTGTTTTATTGTCACAATTGTTATAAGTGGAAACTTTTCTTTGCATTAC
>JAQZBX010113892.1:0-10063 GCA_029593785.1 Cabassous unicinctus
GAAACCTGTCCTTGAAGAAATACTAAAGGGGTTTCTGCAGGTTGAAAGAAAAAAACAGGAGAGAGAGAGTTGGAGGAGAATGTAAGAAAAATAAAAAAGATAAAAAGAGAAATAAAAATAACATATGGCAAAAATAAATTCAAAAGAATATGGCTAATGTAAGTAATTCCTTGAAAATTACATGTCCCACACTGGGAGGAAGGTAATGTATTCATATGCTGAGTTTGGCTTAGAGGCAACATTTGAGCAACAAGGAGCCTCTCAGGCAGCAACCCTTAGGCACCCCATAAAAATAGGCTAAGTTTCCATTTCAAGAGGAAAAACTCATAAGGCTAGTCATCAATAACAAGAATCCATCAGTGGATCATCCTCCTTAGCCAGACACTGTCCCTGCACTTGGAAGACTGTTGCTGCTCCCTTGGAGAATGTGGCAGAGCTCTCCAGGCTGGGAATTCAGTATTCTCTCATTTATTGAGTGATTCTCCAACCATGGGCCATGCCCCACCCCATGATCACTTGAACAATTTTATATATCTTTTGTGTTTGTTCAGATGAACTTCCTCACATGAAACCCCCATCCCTGGTACCCCCCAACAATGATCCTCTCCTGCCCCCATTGTATCCTTTCTGTGATCCAAAGCTTCTTTAAAGATGAAGCCAACATAAAAGCCAAATACAATTGATAGGAAAATGAAATAATAAATGATAAATTTAAATGTAAGAGATAAAATACATGGAACCTTAAAAAAAAAACAGTAAAAATAAAATAAAATTAAAAGATTGAAATATTCAAAAAATGGGAAAATAAATTTAAAAATTTTTTTTGACATTTTTCCTTTTATCATGCAATATTGGATGTTCAATCTGTACCATGGCACTTTCCCCCACTCATTCCCCAGTTTCTCACTACTTTTCATTTTGTTTCAAAGAAGTTTTAGGTCACAGTAATGTCACACACAGAATACAAGAGAATTTTATATACCCAACCTCCTCCCAATTTCCTCACCCCATATTAAAACCTTTTTGTATGTGGATGGTAGCATTGTTAAAACTGTTATACAGATAGTGAAACCTACTACTAAACATTGTTAATGGTTTACAGTATGGTTTACATTTTAGACTGTACAATTTAATGATTTTTGATGACATTTACCATGTCCTCTGTCTATCATTGTAAATGAAAAATATTTCCCCTGACCACTAAATGCCCCCTGTTTGATCTATTCTATTCCTCCCTCCCCATGCCCCCAGAGCCCATGATGACCCCCTGGCTTGACTCCTAGGATGAGAAGATTCATAGTTACATGCAACAAGAGATCTTGATATGCTAGTATGTCCTCCCCTATTAGGAACCATGCTTGCTCATAATAGATGCCCACCTGTCTGTTTCTGGGTGAATTGGTCCTCCCAAAGATGGGAGTCAATCTCTTTCCCATTCATTGTGTTGGTCTCCACCCACTGATACAAGACATGACAGGATGAACACTTAGACATTCCCTAGAAACCGACTCCAGATTCACCCTATCCCAAGTGCCTGCCACAACCAACACCCTAAACCAGTGACACTTCCTTGTAATATTGCCAAAATAGAATTACCACCCCTGTACCTTCAACCTCATATCCACAAATCCCATGTTCATCTGATGCCTCTCCCATCTCTCCTCCCAGTATCCTGGATATTCTAACCCACCCTTCCTAATCTACCCACCTGTCAACCCTGCACCAACAAACATAGTAATGTCACTACCCACCTGTCCTATCCTTTCAATATGCAATTATACTGTATCACTTTACCATAGATTATGTCCGTGTGGGGATGGCTCACAACCTTCTTTTCTCTCTCTCTCTTGTAAACCTATCTTTCATACAATAGTTCTCAGAGCCTGCTCACTTTCCTCAATTCAAATCAGTGAGGTCATGTAGTGGTCATCCTTCAATTCTGGCTTGATTCCCTCAATATAAGGTCTTCAAGATTCATCCATGTTATTCCATGTGTTAGCACTTTATTCCTGCTTACAGCTAAGTAATATTCCATTGTATGTATGTACCACATTTTGTTTATCCATTCATCTGTTGATATGCTCAGAGGTTGATTCCATCGTTGATTCCATCATAGGGAACAATGCCACTATGAACATTGGTGTGCATATATCTGTTCGTGTCTTTGCTTTCAATTCTTCTGGGTATATACCTAGCAGTGGAATTGCTGGATCATATGGAAGATCTATAGTTAGTTTTTTGAGGAACCACCAAACTGTTCTCCATAGTGGCTGCACCATTCCACAATCCCACCAGCAGTGAATGAGGGTTCCCACTCCTTCACCTCCTCTCCAACACTTATAGTCTACTGTTTTTTTTAATAGCCACCATTCTAATGGGTGTAAGATGGTACCTCATTGTAGTTTTGATTTGCATTTCCCTGATAGCAAGTGATGTCGAGCATTTTTTCATGTGCTTTTTAGCCATTTGTATTTCTTCCTAAGAGAAGTGTCTTTTCAAGTCATTTGCCCATTTTTTAAATGGGTTGTTTGTCTTTTTATTTTTGAGGTGTGGGATTTCTTTATATGCAGGACACTGGGCTCCTATCAGATATATGGTTGCTAAATATTTTCTCCCATTGGGTAGGCTGCATTTTTATTATCTTGATAACATCCTTTAAGTTGCAGAAGTTTTTAATTTTGAAGAGATCCCATTTATCAATTTTTTTCTTTTGCTGCCTGTGCTCTGGGTGTGAAGTTCATGAAACCATTTTCTATTACAAGTTCCTGTAGATGCTTCCCTACATTATCTTCCAAGGTCTTTATAATCTTGGCTCTTATATTTAGATCTTTGATCCACCTTGAGCTGATTTTTTTATAAGATGTGCGATGGTGTTCCTCTCTCATTCTTTTGGATATGGATATCCAGTTCTCCAAGCACCACTTGTTGAAGAGGCCACTCTCTCCCAACTGAGTGGGCTTCATAGCCTTGTTGAATATCAGAAGACTGTATATGTGAAGATTTATATCAGAACTCTCAACTCAGTTCCATTGGTCAATATGTCTATCCTTGTGCCAATACCATGCAGTTTTGAGCACTGTAGCTTTGTAGTATGTTTTAAAGTCAGATAGTGTGATACCTCCAACTTCATTTTCTTTTTCAATGTGTTTTTGGTGATTCTTGGCCTCTTACCCTTCCAAATGTATTTTGTAGTTAGTTTTTCCAATTCCTTATAAAATACACTGTTGATATTTACTGGGATTGCATTAAATCTGTAGATTAGTTTCGGTAGGAGAGACATCTTGATGATATTTAGTCTTCCTGTACATGAACAGGGAATATTCTTCCATTTATTTAAGTCTTCTTTGATTTCCCTTTATCAGTGTTGTGTAGTTTTCTGTATATAAGTCATTTGCATCTTGAATTAAATTTATTTTTGGGTATTTGATTCTTCTAGTTGCTATTTTAAATGGTATTTTTTTCTTGATTTCCTCCTCAGATTGTTCATTATTGGTGTACAGAAATGCTACTGACTTTTGAGCATTGGTCTTATTGCCTGCAACATTACTGAACTCCTTTATAAGTTCTAGAAGCTTTGCTGTAGATTTCTCAGGGTTTTCTACGTATAGGACAATATCATCTGCAAATAATGAAATTTTTACTTCTTCTTTTCCAATTTGGATGCCTTTTATATCTTTTTCTTGCCTCAGTGCTTGAGCAAGTACTTCTAAGACAATGTTAAACTGGAGTGGTGATAGTGGGCATGCTTGTCTTATTCCCGATATCAGAGGGAAGACTTTTAGGATTTCATCATTGAAGATTATGTTAGCTTTGGTGTTTCATATATACCCTTTATCATGTTCAGATAGTTTACTTCTATTCCTATCATTTGTAGTTTTTTTTTTTCAGGAAAGGATGGTGTATTTTGCCAAATGATTTTTCTGCATCTATAGAGATGATCATGTGAATTTTTTTCTTTCAATCTGTTTATGTGGTGTATTTCACTCATTGATTTTCTTATGTTGAACCATCCTTGCAAACCCAGGATGAAACCCACTTGTTCATGGTGTATAATTCTTTTGATATGTTGTTGAATGTGATTAGCAAGTATTTTGTTGAGGATTTTAGCATCTAGGTTCATTAGAGAAATTGGTCTGTAATTTTCCTTTCTTGTGGTATCTTTGTTTGGTTTTGGTATTAGGGTAATGTTGGCATCATAGAGAATGAGTTAGGCAATATTCCTTTTTATTCTATTTTTTGGAAGAGCTTAAGCAGGATTGGTGTTAACTCTTTCTGGAATGTTTGGTAGAATTCAACTGTGAAGCCATCTGGTCCTGGGCTCTTCTTAGTTCGGAGGTTTTTGATCTCTGAGTCTATCTCTTTACTTGTAATTGGACTGTTGAGTTCATCAATTTCTTCTTTTATCAATGTAGGCTGCTTGTGAGTTTCTAGGAATTTACCCATTTCCTCTAAATTATCATTCTTGTTGGCATATAATTTTTCAAAGATCCTCTTATGATCCTTATTTCTGTGGGGTCAGTAGTGATAACCCCTTCTTCATTCCTTATTTTGTGTATTTGCATCTGCTCTCTCTTTTTCCTTGTAAGTCTGTCAGAAGATTTTGAGTGCCTCAAAAGAGGAATTGTGAAGCTATCATTGTCTTCCTGACCCAGAACATTATTACTGTCAGATAATTTTTCATAGTTTTTCTCAAAATACAATATAAAAGCACTTATGTTGGTAGTTTGGTTTAACTAAACAAACATCATCACACAAGTCTATATTGTTTGAATTTATATATGTTTCAACTATTAACATTTCCTTTTGGGTTACTTAGGAGTTCAAGCCTTTGGGAGAAGGGTAAAGAAATAAAATTGCCATCCTACTCATTCTGCTCTTTCTTAACAAATATATCTGTTGATAAAGTCAAAGGAGGAATAAGCAAAGTGTTCTTTATGAAGAGAGTTTCTCAATTTTGGAAATTTCAGACAGGTTAATGTTAATTGAAAGAAAGCTAGAGGATAATCTTGGGATTGTATATCTGTGATTTTAATGGTGAGTGATGATTGTGGTAAATAATACAAACACAAGGATGTTCCACTATTATAAACTGTTAATATGTGAATACATGGAAAATATTTTAAAAGTAACATATAGACTACAGTTATCAGGAGCTGTAATAATTTTAGAGCAATGGCAAAGAATATACTATATCAATGCTAAGCATCAACAATGGGGGTGTATAGGGAGTTATGGGATTTTTCCTGTTGGAATAATGAAACATTCTGAAATAGACTGAACTGATAGCACAACACTGATGAAATGGAGATCCATGGAGGGTACACTTGGAATGGAGTGTATATGGCAGGGGACCATATAACACAGTGAACACCAAGATGAATTATGGAATGTGGATAACAGTACAAATATGTGAACATTGTCCCTTGAAATATAACAAATATACAATACTAATACATGGTGCTAATAACAGGATGGTTTGTGGGGAAAAATATACCAACTATAAGCTATGGATTATTGATAGCAGTCATATTTGATGATGTTCTTTCATCAATTTTAACAAAGGCGTCACAAAAATGTGAGGTGTTAGTGGTGGGGTAATGTACAGAAACCTTGAATAGTATTCATGATTGCTTTGAAAACTCACTTTTCAAATTAAAAAAATGTTTGAAAATCAGACTTAATTTTGTTCACCTGTATTAATGTTTAATAATAATTTCATTAGAAATAAAATCCTTGGGCTGTTGACTGCTAGTGCACATGGCAGATATTTTAGTGGCTATTAATTTTTTATTTTTCTGGTTGCTGTTTATAATTCCAGATACAAAATTATAGGTATGAGAGAAAAAATCTTCTAAATCACTTAAAATAAAAATGTTCTAGAGTGATTAAATATGTATTTTATACATATTTAATTTTATAAAATTTTTTATATTTAAATAAACTTTAGAATACATAAAGGTTGTATAAAAAATATAGGGGATTCCCTTATACCCACTTCCCTCCCCCACACACACTTTCCCCCATTAACATCTTTCAATAATACTGTACATTTGTTACAATTAATGAACATAAATTGAAACATTGCTATCAACCATGGTCTATAGTTTACCTTATAATTTCTATTTTGAACCACACAATTTTATAGATTTTGCCAAAATTTATAATGGCCTGTGCCCATCATTGCAATATCATTCAGGACTACTCCAACATCCCCAAAGTGCCCCATGTTACACATGTTCTTCTCCCTCCCTCTTCTCAGAAACTCTGGTGACCACTGCATTTATATCAAAGATACAAGTTATTACATTTCTAGAATAATATTTCTAATTAAGTCCATAGTTGCATTCTCCCTTTATGTTTTATCATTCATTTATCTTGGGTATTTGGGGATAGTGATACCCATTCTGTTACTGATTGAGGTTTTAGATCCCATAGGGTAGATTGATGGAACTGTCTTGTTTGCAGTTGTAGCTATTTTCTGTTTTTGCAATGGGCATTGTCTATCATCCTTTTTTTAAGTTGTCCTGGGTGAGTCTAATGAACTAGAGAGAAGATGTTGTTACTCTACTGAGATTGACAGCTCAACCAGCATATGAACAGACCAAAGATTTAACTCTCTGGGGCATATATTTAACAAGTATACTGCTAATTATAGGTTCAAATAAAAGGGGCAGAAGAGCCATGTGTAGGAAAATTATAAATGAGTCTAACTCTGTTGCATTGGGGAGTATATATCCTAAAAACTGCATAAAGACTGCATAAGCATGACTTCTGGAATGACCACCCAACTCACTTTGAATTCTCTTAGCTATAAAAACTCCCTTGAATTTACCATTCCCCCTTTTGGATGAGGTATTTTAGCAGATGCATTGCTAGTTGGCACTTGTTAATAATCCTTTAGTGCCAAGGAGGCTCATAACTGGAAGTCATGTTCCATGTTGGGGAGAAAATAGTGCATTTATATGCTGAGTTTGGCTTAGAGAGAGGCCACATTTGAGCAACAGGATGCTTTCAGGAGTTAACTCTTAGGCAGTATATAATATTAGGATAAATGAAAGGGTGATGAATTCTTGAAATTGTCTGCCCTGCCTATAGTATCTAGATGCCTCTAGAGCCTTCTTCAGCCCTGTTGTTTGAGGCCCTGTTTACTGTGGCACTCAATGAGAACATGCTGAGATGTGCATAAGCATAACTCTGGAATGAAATCCCAACCCACATTGAAATTTCTTAGCCATAAAAACTCATTTGTATTTAATCTGTCCCCCTTCCAGTCAGGGTCTTTTTCCCAATGCATTGCTAGTTGGCACTTGGCAATAATCCCTCAGTTCCAGGGAGGCTCATAACTGGAAGTCATGACCCATGCCAGTGGGAAGGTAGTGTGATTATATACCTAGTTTGGCTTAGAGAGAAGACAAATTTGAGAAAAAAGAGGGTTTCAAGTGGTAAATCTTAGGTCATTTATAATACTAGGCTAAGTTTCAATTTCATAAGAAAAAGTTCATAAGTCCAACCATCAATATTAAGGTCCTGGCATAATGAATCCCTCATGTACTGGGGGATTCTTGTCACTTTATTAGAGAATATAGCAGGAATTCCCAGAAAGGGAATTCAATATTCTTCTAGTTATTGTGTTGGTCTCCACACACCAAGACAATAGCCCATGTCCATTTGAACATATTTATATGCCATAGTGGCAAGTCTCAGGTGCATCCCTCCCCACACATTCCCACATCACTGACACCCCACACTGGTGCCCTTCCTTGCCACTGTTGTGACCCTTTTGTGATCCAAACTCACAAAAAATAATGAAAAAAATAAAAAAAATAAGAAAATAAGAGAGAGGCGGTAAGATGGCGTCGGCTTAGGAGGGCAACTGCGGACAGCTCACAGATCACGGCAGATAGTGGATGGGGTGTGGCATGGGGGGTCTGTGCTGTGGGCATGTGGAGTAAGAAGCTTGGGACATCTATCTGGACACATCGACGGTGTGGACTGAACCATAGAGATTCGTGAGTTTTAAGCCTCCCTGTGGTGGTTAACATGGTCAGCTGACCCCCACCCTTATGGGTGGGGGGAAAAAGCCAGGTGGAAGCACGACTCCTGTCCGTCTGGTAACTGGGTGACCCGACCCAGTGGGAGGGGGCGTTTTCTGAAGGAGGAGCTCTGGTAAGAGAGGTTTATTATCTGGGGATTTGGCTTCCTGAAGTCCCCGCAACTTAGATGAACAAAATAAGTGCAGTGAATCGGCACCTGGAGAAGGGGAGGGGTTAATCTGCTGAGGGAGCTGATTAGCCTAGCAGCCCAGGGATTAGCCCTAGCCCCGTGGAGCTGGGAAGAGGGCCAATCTCCAAGAGAGGGAGAGTTCTGACAGAAAGCAGAGAGGGGATATTTTAGCTGTCAATCTGGCTGCCTGGACCCCCTCATAACTTTGGGGAGCAGATAAGCCAGCTTGAAGCAGTGCCAGGCTGAGGGGAGAGGCAAATCTGCAGAGTTAACCTCATTTACATGCAGCCCGATGATGCAGGGGCTCTGATCCAGAAGGGCGGAGTCTGCCATTTTTAGCATTCTACACTGACAAACATCAGACTTTTACATCCCTGGGGAATGCAGAAATTGGGAAGTGCTTGATTAGTTGCCATGAGGCCAGTTAGGGCCTCCTCCATGAGGGGGAGGGTCGAGAGAAGGACTTATTTTTTGTCCTGTATTATGCCAAAAAATAAATAAATAAATAAACAGTCCCTTTAATAAATGAAAAATGAATTCTTTTTAATTTAGTTTAATAGCCAAAAGTTTCTTCAGGACCTGCATATAAAAACCCTGTGGGGAAATTGTTGGATAAATACAAGCAGGCTGAGAGGATCCACAGGACCCCAGGGAATATTGACCACCCCTTAGCTTTGTTTGACAGCTTGCCAGTGTGGTTGCTTGCATTTTTCTCTGTTTATTTGTTGCCTCTTGCTTTTCTTTCCTCTTTCCTCCCCCCTTTCTTCTTTCTTTCACTTTTTTTAAAATCAGGTGCTCCTAGCTTCTCTCTTCTTTGCTGTGCTTCTTTTTCAGTAATCTCCCATTCTCCCTATATATTGAATTTGTATTCCAAACTATCTATTATCCCTCCTTCATCTTTCTGCCCTCTGCTTTCTGTTGTGGCTATTAAATATCACATTTTTTCCATACGCCCACAACTCAAGGGTGTCCATTTCTATTCCTTCTATCTTGTATTTTCCTTTCTTTATTAATATTAACTCTTTCCTTTTAGCCCTTTCTTAGCACTTTCTCTCCATCCTCATAATTGTAGCCCTCTAAATCACTATATATATATATATTCCTCTATTTGGTTTCCCAGTCCATTGTAGGTACTCCACTTTCTTTTCTATTACTCTACACTGCCTACTTGAGTTAAATATTTACTTCATTAAGTCTTATTTGGCCCCTCTTCTAACTTTTATGAATATTACTATTCTTCTTCTTCCTTTCTCACATCTTTTGATTCCTCCAGACCTAATCTTTTGCCTTCAAAGGAACATAAAAAGAAGCAAGTAAATAAAATAATAAGAAAAGGAATCAAAGAGAAAACTTTACACACACACAGAACCAGCAGCTAAATAAAACTCTAGAGCAGAGAGAGAAGCTAATCAACTGAATAAATCCATCAAGATAAAATGAGGACTAGAGGGCAACAAAATATTACAAACCACACTGAGAAACAGGAAAACATGGACCAACACAATGAGCAAACTAAAAACCAGGAACTGAAGCAGATCATTGAACAATGAATCGAAGCTTTCCAAACAAATATCATAGACCAACTTAAAGAAGTGAAGGAAGAGATTAAGAATATAAAGAAGACACTTGGAGAACATACTGAAGAAATTGTAAACACTCCCAAAAAGATAATGGATATGATGGTGACCAACGGCACAATCCAAGAAATCAAAAAGACGCTGCATTCATATAGCAGCAGATTTGAACAGGCAGAAGAAAGAATTAGTGATGTGAAAGACAAAACATCTGAAATCAAACAGATAGTAGAACAAATAGACAAAAAGATAGAGAAAATCCAGCA
>JAQZBX010113893.1:0-10063 GCA_029593785.1 Cabassous unicinctus
CCCAGCTTAGGAGGAGGTAGAATTGGGGAGAGGAGCTGTGGGTGCAGCTGGCATTGCATAGGCCAGGCTTTCTCAGCCTCGGCACTATTGACATTTTGGGCCAGATGGTTCTTTGCTGGGGGGGCTGTCCTGTGCCTTGTAGGGTGTTTAGCAGCGTCCCTGGTCTCTCCCCAGTAGGTGCCAGTAGCAAACTCCTCCTGCGCTGCCAAGCATCCCTGGGGGCAAACGCACTCCTAGGAGAGAACCGCTGTCCCAGGGCAAACAGTCCAAAGTGAGAGGAGGAAAGGGCCTGGGCTCTTTCTGAGATACAAATGTCACCACGTCCTCTAGCTGAACGAGGCAGTGTAGTCTAGGGGCTAAGAGCGTGCCCTTGGAAGCCGACTGCCCTCCTTCCACAACGTGTCTCTGCCATTTACTAGCTGTGTGCCATAGGCAGGTTACTTACTCTCTCTGTTTCTTTGTCTAGGTATGGGGAAAACAATAATAGTCCCCTTTCTGAGCTTTCGGGGGATGGTCATTAAAACAACGTGGTGCTTGGTACTATGCAGGGTTAGATGCAGATTAAGTCTCCTAAGGGGAGGTTATACCTTTGCATCGCGATTTCCACAGCTCTCCTTCTGCCCCCTGAGTAAAGTCCGTAGCGTGGAGTTCAAGGTGTTCAAGCCCTCGCCCACTTCTGCAGCGCCTCTTGGCCCTTCCTCGCTCACGTGGCCCTCTCCCACATCAAGGTGGACGCCGTGTTTTTTCCTGCCGCCGCGGCTTGGCTCTTGGTGTCTGGCCCTCAGCTGAACTCGGGAGCCCTATTCAGGTTCAGGAGTCACTTACTCCAGGAACCCTTCCTGACCTCCCAATGCTCTCTTAGCATTCCCTTATCCCAGGAGGATGAGGGACCCTAGGTCCAGGGCCTGCATGCAGGTACCTTATTATGGAATGTGGCTCCAGGGAGCCAGAGCAGGCAGAGAGCGAAACAGGGAAGGAGAAAAAGTCAGTCCAAGGATGCGTCATCGAGCTAGTTACAGCTCTGAGCAATAGGGGATCCTGAGGAACCTTCTAGAAGGTGCCTGAGGAGGTTGTACCGCAAACAGTGACGAGAGGAGTAGTGAAGAGAGGAGTGTCTATCCACAAGCTCACATCCCCCATTGGTCTAGGCTGCCCCAGCGGGTGTTCACCTGTCACAAATGTAGTTATGCACACACACCAGCAGGGTCTGAGCAGGCTCCTGAGAGGGCAGAGAGGCCCTGGGGCAGGAGGCAGGAGGCGTGCGGTGCAGTTGGGGTTTGGTGCTGTCAGGTCACCTCGAAGTGCTGCTGGTTGTTGCAGGAATGGCAAGAGAAAATGGGGGCCAAGAATATGTGGGAAGGGCATGAGAAAGTCTGGTACATTGCACCTCTTCAGTCCCCTCTGCTCCCCATCCTTTGCACCCTCCTCCACTCATCAGCCTGCTCCGTTATTGCCCGTTTGTCTGTCTTGCCCACCATGATCCTGTGACTCTTTGTGACCAGACTGTGTTATTCTTTTCTATATATCCAGACTCCATAGAATAGTTGGAAGAGATTAGGCTTTTAATTAATGCTAGTTGAATGAATGAATGAATGAATGAATGAGGCAGAGGTCAGCTGGAACCCAGCCTCCTAACTCCATTGCTCTTGGACCTGCCTGGGGCCATAATAAAGCCAGTCTCTCAGGTGCACAAGCCGTGTCCCAGCTATCATTGGCCCGAAAATAAGCCAGGCTGGAGGGGAGGGCTGCTGGATGGGGTGGCATGGGTGGCTGGGAGGCTCATTTCCAGGGTACAGCCACTGTCCTGGGCACCAACTGGCCTTTGCAATGCATGACCTCAGTGAAGGCTTGAAGTGACCACAGAGCCGCCACAGGAAGGCTGCACATGGGATGCTCGGCTTTAGCTCTTTCTGCAGAGCCACAGGTCCGGGAAATTAGTTAAGCTGCCAAATTTGTCAAGAAGCTGGAAGAGGTGCCTGGCTGCAGAGCAACAGCTCAGATCTAAGGTTGAGAAGAGAGTTTGGTGCCCTAGACCGTGTCGGGTGGCATCAGCTCTTAACACTCAGAACTTTCTGGGTGGCAGGGACCTTAGCAAGCACCTTCTCTAAAGAGCCTGTCCTACTCAGATGGACCTGAGGTCTGCCTGGGCCACAGGGAGCCAGGGTTTGGGTCCAGGCTCTCCCCGCTAGTTTGCACTACATATTGTAGAGCGGTACACAGTTCTTAAAGAGCCTTTGCATATTGTTTTATTTTGGAATCTCCCCAAAGCATATCCTGACATAAGGCGTGGGTGCAGGAGGCTTATTGTGGAGGTGATCTCAGGAAGCAGGTAGAAAAAGAAGAAAAGCCAGCCTACGACTACTTCAGTGAGGGCATGGAGACAGGCAGCGGCGTCCAGATTCACTAGGACGTCTGAAAAAACACCTCTCTGAATGTCTGTGGGAAGGACAAGAGGCTGGGAACTTTGTCCACTGGCTCTGGACCCCACTGATTGAGGGTTGCCCCCAGGCAGGAACTCCCCAGCGTTTTTCTCATATGCAAGTTGCACAGAGGTGGAGAAGGCTGAGCGGTACAACATGGAGAGTTGCTTGAGGGTTGCTGCTGGCAGCACAGGGCAAGTCTGAGTTTGCACAGGTGGGTCAAGAGAACACGGTGCAGGCTCCTGAAGCGTCTGCTGCAGGCCCAGGGTCAGACACGAGCTTCATTCACAGCCCCAACAAGGGTCTGCGTGAGGGCACCAGGTAGACCCAGCGATTCATCCTGGGTTCCTTCCCTAGCCCTTGGCCTTGTGTCATGTCAGGGCCTGTCTGTTGCATCACATCACTCTTTAAACAACCTCATGCTCTGAGTCTGAGAAGGGTCATCAGACAGAGTGCTTTGGATGCAGGCAAAGAAAACCATTTGGGCTATCCTGGCCAACAGTGAATTTGCTGGAAGGATATCAAGGACTCTCAGAATCAATGGGACAGCTGGAAAGACAGACTTGGAAATGGGCCAGAACCAAGAAAGATTCGCTTTGTTTGTGTCAGCACCTGCCCTATGGTTGGGGGATCAGAAGCCCTGATTACCCTCCCCTGAGAATCTATTCAGTAAGGAAGAACTCGTTCCTCCAAAGGAAATCAGCCAAAAATTCAACTCCGTCTTGCTTTTTGACCTAGCATTTCCACTCCTAGGTGTATGCCCAAGTGGAATGAAAATATTTCCACACAAAAACTTATACACAAATGTTCATAGCAGCAGTATTCATAAAAGCCAAAATGTGGAAACAACCCAAATATTCATCAACAAATGAATGGATAAACAAAATGTGGTATATCCATACAATGGACTGCTGGTAAAAAGGAATGAAGTTCTGATACGAGCAACAACATGAATGAACCTGGAAAACGTTATGCTGAGTGAAAGAAGCCAGTCACAGAAGACCACATATTGTGTAATTCCATTTATGTGAACTGTCCAGAAGAGGCAAAAAGTAGATTAGCGGTTGCGAAGGCCTGGTTGGTGGTGGTGTATGTAGTTGGGGGTGATAGCTAAAGGGTACAATTTTGAGGGGCTGGTGATGAAGACGCTCTAAAGTTAATTGTGGTGATGGTTACACAACCCTGTCAATAAACAAGAAAACATTGAATTGTGCACTTTAAATGAATGACTTGCATGGTATGTGAATTATATCTCAATAAAACTGCTAACAAAAAAAAAATAAAAGAGAATCTGGGCCTGGGTGGAGCTACCTGGGTGTGATGCTTTGTGGTCGTTCATGGCTTTGCTTACCTTTCTGTATGGAAGCTATACTAAAAGTAAAAAGGATATCAAGGCATGGCTAGGAAAGAAGAATGGGTGCCAGGTACCAAAAGACTACAAATGCCATTTCTCTTTCCTTTGGCAAGTTGTGTGCTTTATACAATTCTAGGTGTTTACACCTGCTAACACTGGACATGGGAGAAGAACTTGAGGCCAAGCTAGTTAACAAAGCCCAGCTCCTTCACTGCTTATGGGCTGAGGGGGCAAGAGCCAAAATCCCCAGGAGGAGGAGATGACTCTCTCCCAGGTCAAAGGACCCGAGCATCCTGGTAAGGCGTCATCGACCCCACCTATGGCCCGAAGTGGGCGGAGTATAGTGCTGGTCAGGGGTTGGCTTTGGGGAGTCAGAGTTGAGCTGGCCTAGGGGAAGGGACTAGGAGTTTTGGCCAGTGTGTCCACAGCGGTTACTGTTACTGCTGGCTGAAGGGCCCCCGTCGCTTCACGTTCCAGTTCAGGCTGCTCAGATGGTGACTGGTCACTTTACAAGACGAGGAGTCCAAAGCCTAGAGCAGCTCAGTGCCTGGTCTCAGGCCGCCCCTCGTGGCCCACATGGGCCTCCAGGTCCAGGTGCCTTGCTCCTGGCAGGGTTTCCAGAGCAATCTGCAGGCCGGCCGGGGCCCACACCACAAGTCCCATCCCTCCCCCACCGGCATGGGGGACACGGGGTGTTCTGGGCATAGGCTCAGCAGCCCACACCTCCATCTCTGGAATTTGCTCTCTCCTCCCTGGCCCTCCCTGCTTTCCACACATTTGGAAACAAGTGGAGAAGCTGTCCACAGGGAAGATGCCTTTCTATCCAGACTAGGGCCTGTAGGGGTAATGGAAACTGGCAGCTTCTAGTTCTGCTGTGACCACATGAGGTTTGTCTGCGCAGACCCTCCATCTGCTCATCCAGGGATTAATTAGTTCAGCTCACAGCTATCAGACCCAGCTCTGGTCCCAGAGACCATCCAGCTGGCTTATAAACACTCCTTACCTCCTTTCTCACAAAGTGGACACTTTGCCTTGGGCTCACAGTGGGTACTGGGTGGTTTAATTGGCACCAGGGCGGGTGACGTGCACCAACACAGAGAAGATGGCAGGCAGGAGGCAGCCAATGGCAGCCACCGTGAGATCCGGGACACCTGATGAGAAAACGACTTGGCTTTGTGCTCTCATCTGCTAATCGACGCAGAGGGTTGTTTTTCCCTTTGGAGTTTCACAGCCCCAATGTAGGTAGGCTAGTGGGAGGCCTGTCAGAGGGACATGGGAGAGACATAAGAAGATAGAAAGGAAGTCATTTATGCTACATTAAAAATGAATTCTCAACGCAATGTCTCCAGTAGAGGAAAGTGGAGGAGGTAACAAACTTGAATTGTACCCCTATTAGGTGCAGATGCTCAGTGAGGCACTCTGCAAACATGAACACATTTAGGAGTCCTAACAAACCTGCATGGTGACTTTTATTGTCCTTGTCCCATAAATGGTCCAGAGAGGTTAAGAAAGAAGCTACACATCCAGTAACTGACGGGGCTGTGAGGCTCAAAGTACACTAGGCAGGTGTTGTCACACTTTCCAAAGAACGTTTTCTCTCTCTTCTTTGCCACATCTGTTCTAAGTCTACTGTTCAGAAACGTTTTTCTCTCTTTCTTTCTCTTCTTCCAAGAAACCACTTGATGGTGTTACTGCCCTTGACACGGTGCTCCAGGTCAGCTCATTCCAGAAGCATCTACGATGAGGGTATTTTAAGAGCTGGTAAGCCAGGCAGGGAAATTTGGAAAACAGGAGGCTCTTTCCTGACGTGCGCCTCCTAAGGGGGTGGGGAGCCCATAGAGGTTTGGTTCTTTTTGTTTGTTTTGCCTTTGCTTTCCTTGGAGAGAGCAAGACTGCTTCGGAAATTACAGCTCCGGGTGAGAACAAGAGAAATATTAACAACTAAAAATGTTTACTTGTGGGCGTGTTCTGTACTCTTCTCCAAGTGACATCTCCCAACCATCAACATCACAGGAGCTTGTTAGAAATGCCCGATTCCCGGACCCTGCCAGAAACCTGCAAGTCAGAATCTGCATTTTGACAAGCTCCCGAGGCGCCAGGCTTTCAGAAGCCTTGGTCCATGCCATCCTAGCCAAGCACGTGTCTATAATTCACTTGACGCCTTCATAGGGAGGTCAACATGGTGTCTCCAATGCCACCTGCCCAGCACTGGACCTCCCCAAACTCGCTCCTCCCTCTGTGGTCCCATTTCCAGGGTTCCATCTCCCACCAGCCAGGGCCTGACCAGAGACCTTGCTTCCCCCTGCTCCCCATCTTCCACATCCAATGCAGGTGACCCCACGTCCTAAATAACAATAAATGTGGTGGTGCCCTTGTGCCTGTCCCCATGCCACTGCCGCATTCCCTAAACGCTTCGCCTGGACTTTCTATCTCCCATGCGTTCCCCACGCTGAAGCCAGGGATCTTCCCTGGACACGTCCCCCCATCCAAACCCCTCGCTGGCTCCCCGCTGCCCTTGGCATGAGGTCCAAGTCCATCTGGGCTGGTATGATCTGATTGTGCTCATCTCTCCCCTCTCTCTACTCACTCCTGGGAAACTGCTTCCCAGACCTTCCAAAACAATTTCAGGCTTTTGTTCCTCTGCATATAAAATGTCTTTTTTCTCTGGCTGCATTACAATTTTTTCCTTTATCCTTGGTTCTCAGCAATTTATGATGTACTGTCTTTGGGCTTTCTTTGTGTTTATCTTCCCTAGGGTTTGTTGAGCTTTCTGGGTCTGTGGGTTTATAAATTTCATCAAATTTGGAAATTCTCAGCCATTATTTTGTCAAATATATTCTTGCCTCCCTCCCTTTTCTGGGGACTCCAATTGCACTTATGTTTGGCTGTTTGATATTGTCTCATAACCCACTGAGTCCCTGCTAATTTTTTCAATATCTGTTCTTCATTTTGGATAAATTCATTTGCTAAGTCTTCAAGTTCACTGATCTTTTTTCCTTCTAGTATCTAATCCATTGTTAATCCCATACAGCTAAATATTCATTTTGGATTTGTATACTTCTCCCTCCTACATCTTCCCCTATTAATAATATCTAACAATTGTGTGCTACATTTGTTACAATTAATGAATAAATATTGAAGCATTGCTACTAACCAAGGACTATAGTTTACATCGTGGTTTACACTTAATTCCAATGCCCTAAAAATGCCCTATGTTTCCCCTATTACTCCCTTTCCCTCCCCTCAAAACCTTTGGTGACCACTATCTTTATGTCAATGTCACATGTTCTTCTATTACGACAATATTGCATTTCCCCTTATGTAAAAGCTGTTTCGACATCCTTGTCTGCCAATTTCATTACCTCTGGAGTTTCTCATCTCTTTCTCTTGATGGGTTTTTCATCTGGTGAAAGTCCACATTTTCCTGCTTCTTGGCATGTCTGGCAATTTTTAGTGGATGATGGACATGGTGAATTTTATGTTGTTGGGTGTCTGGATTTTGTTGTCTTCCTTTAAAGGGAGTTGGCTTTTGTTCTGGAAAGCAGTTCAGCTACTTGTGGGTTATTTGTTTATTTCTAGCCTGTTTGTTAGATTGGCTAGTGCAGGTCTGGGGTAGCCTTCATTCCAGGGATAGTTCAGGATGATTCCTAAAGCGTGACCCCTCTGAGATCCCACTGCATGCCCCAGTCATCACTGGGGACCCTTACTCTACTTGTCAGGGTTCACAGGTCTCCCTGCCCTGCCTGAGCTCTGGGAATTGTCCAGTTTACAACTCCTCATTCATTGTTTGCCTGGCTCTGTGGAGTTTCATGCTATGCTAGCATGGCCCAGGACTCATCCAAGATGCAAGCACCCCTGTGCAGACTTCAGGAGCTCTTGTTCTGAGTGGCTCACAATCCAATCTCCCTGAACTTTAAGTCCATCTTTTAACTTAGTAAGGCTGTGAGCTCTGTTTGACTTCTTTCTCCCTGTTCCTTTAATCCAGAAATTTCCTCCAGGCCAAAAGCTGGGGTGATCACAGGGCTCACCTAATCTGTTTCCCTTCTCTCAGGGATCACAGTTCTGGGCTGCCTATTGTCCCATATGAAAAGAGTTGCTTCACATTTTTCTCCATTTTACTAGAAGGATAAGTTTACTCCCTCATACCTCATCATGACCCACTTTCAGGGTTTTCCTGAACTAGAATCTGATCCCCAGAGCTTCCTGAAATGCCAGGAATGTTTTTTAGCACAACAGTAACTTACAATTTGGTTAGCATGTTGCAAAGGACAAATCACCTTCCTATTTTCTAAAATTGTCTTCACAAAAAGTCTACAAGGGGCCTAATACACCGAGGCTCCGAGATGCTGTGGGGCTGCACAAGTAAGCAAGCAGGGTTGGACCGATTCCAGATCCAATATTTAAGTGCCCTGGTTCCGAGCTTCCACCTTATTCCTCAGGGTGTGTGAGGCTGGTGATTGCTCTTCCTTCTAACATACAGCTGCAGACCTTATTCTACCTGCCAAGCTCACAAGCCTTTATTTGCTTTGACATTACAGGTTTTTTTTCTGGGGCAAACAATTCTGCTATCACAACTGCTTGTTACGACTCTGGCTGGGGAACAAGCAGTAGGAGCCCAGGAATCACGAGGGAAGAACGAGCCCCATGGCAGGCAAGTGGTGCTAAAGCTCCCTGCAGACGACATGGAGGGAAGGACTCCCCTTAAGGGCTTCCCTTGGAGGTGGCTGGCACAGGCGTGGGTCAGTCCACCAGGCTGGCTTTGGGCTCTAACACCGCCTTGGGATCAGTGTGGAGGATTAGAGAGCTGGCCCGACGAAGTTGTATGAACCCAAGAAGAGGGGATTTCTGAAAGAAAGAGCCAAAATGCCATTTATCAAGCACCCGGCCTGTGCCAAGAACTTGTGTGCTAGGAAGAGTATCTCACATCATTCTTACTGTGTTCTCTTTGGGGAATTTTTAAAAATATTACAAATGTAGCATATGCCTATTGAGAGGAAAAAATATAAACAACTCAAGAACAAAATAAACACGTAAACATGTCATTCTTAATTCTATCACTCAGAGATAACGATTTATCCCTTTGCTGTATATCCTTTCAGAAACTTTTTCAAACAGCTTTATTGAGGTATAATTTACATATCATAAAATTCAACTGTTTTTAAGTGTACAATTTGATGAGTTTTAGTAAATTTATATACTTGTAAAGTTATCACCACAATCATGCCGTAGAGCACCTCTGTTATCCCCAAAAGTTCTCCTGTAGTCAATCCCTGTCCCCCAGCCCCAGACAACCACCAAACTGCTTTTTGTCTCTATCGATTTGCCTTTTCTAGAAATTTCACATAAATGGAATCATACAATAAGTAACCTTTTATATCCGGTGTCTTTCAGTTAGCATGATATTTTTGTGGATCGCTATCTTGCTGCATTTATCAGTAGTTCATTCCTTTTTTTATATTGGCTGAAGAGTATCCCATCTTGTGGATGTACCATTTGGCTTACCCATTCATCAGTTGATGGACATTTGGATTGTTTCTAGGTTTTGCCTATTATGAATAATGTTGTTATGAACATTCTCGTAGCAAGCCTTTATGTGGACATAGGCTTTCATTTCATTTGGGTAGATATCTAAGAGGGGAATTGTTGGTCTGTATGGTAGGTGTATGTTTAACTTGTTTGAAAAACTGTCAAACGGCTTTCCAAAATATTTGTACCACCTTATATTCCCACAGAAATGTATGAAAGCTCCAGATTTTCCACATTCTTATCAAGGCTTGGCATTGTCAATTCTTTTGATTAGAGCCATTACATAGAGGTGTTGTGGGATCTTGTTTCGATTTCAGTTTGCATTTCCTTAATTCTAATGATGGTGAGCACCTTTTCATATGCTTCTTGGCAACTCATGCATCTTCCTTGGTAAGGGATTGGTCAAATCTTTTGCCTTTAATTGGGTTGTTTGCATTTTTATTGAATTGTAAGAGTTCTTTATATATTCTGGATACACATCTTTTATCAAACATGATTTGCAAATATTTTCTCCTACTCCATGGCTCATCTTTTCTTTTTCTCAGTGGTGTCTTTTGAAGAGCCAAAGTTTTTAATTTTGATGAAGTTTGTCAATTTTTCTTTTCAGAAATTTTATGTTAATATATTTTAATGGGAATATATTAATAAATGTACAATGTTTTCTCTTATTATTAACTTGATAAATTATGTTAATAGATTTCAAATCTAGCATTCCCAAATTATAGCCTATCTAATCATAGTTCATTATTCTGTTAATATACTG
>JAQZBX010113894.1:0-10056 GCA_029593785.1 Cabassous unicinctus
TAAAGATAAAATCACCTTTTCAATCAGAACAGCAGTTTTGATAGTTTAATTGGCAATTTAAAGAAATTAATAGAAAATGTAATCATTTACTTAAATAAAAAGAATTATTTCATTATAATTAAAGGTGAATGGTTTAGGAAGTATCTTTGTTCTGTTTTAACCATATGGGTTAAAAATGTGGTTGTGCAAAAAAAAAAAAAAATTACTATTTTAAATTTAGAAGTGCACCCAATATTCATCATGAAATTTTATGGGCATTCTTTACACAAAATATCTTTTCAAATATTTTTCTAGCCAGTATGCCTGATTGCATAACTCCTACAATCATGCATTGTGTTTTAGCTTGCACTTAGTTTTTTGCAAATTATATATTATTTGTGAGAAGCAAACTCATGAAAATATCTTTCATAGATCAAGCACAACTCCAGGATTTTCATATATATTTTAGAAGAAAATTCTAGGAGCACTGTATTTTTCAAAGCAGAATAATTTTTGAGAAACTGCATGTTCAAGTATGTACATCTCTTAGCAAAACCTTGAAAACCACACCTACTATTGAGAAAATATTCAGATGGAGTGAAAAAATGAATTACTCTCTAAATATTAAGAAATTCAAAGTTTAAATCTTCCCCTTGTCCACTATTTGCAATGTTTTCATTTGCCTCCCCCATCCCCACACGTGTCTGGTCTTGAAAATTGTGATGTTTGAAAATTATTGCTGTGACAATTAGACCTTTTAATAAAAAGAATTTTATTAAAAATATCCCAGGAGATTTTAATCACAACAACACCCTCCAGAAGCTTTTAGGGAGAATGGACATTTGAGACCACCATTCTAAGACTGCATGTGTGTATAACTGTCTTAATGATAATACTTGGAAATATTAGTTGACCAGTTTGCATTTTGTTTAATGAAACAAATAAGATTATTTGTTGACTATCAGTTGGTTTAGTGCTCTAATGAACACAGTATTTTTCTAGAAATGCATACTTTGTCATTAGTATCCCAAATTGAATTATATACTGATTCAGGAAATGAAACAAAAACTATAAAAGGAATCCACCTAAATAAAATCAAGCAAACATTGACTTAAGAGTTGAAAGAATAGGATCATGAAATGTACTCAGACAATACCTTGCCTTAACAGAGAGCAAAGACAGTCCACTCCAGATAAATTTCCATGAAAATGTCCAGTAATTAATGAAATAAGTAAACCCTGTGTGACCAGAAACACTGAGGGGTCTAATAAGAAAAAACCAAGACAACATAGGATTCCAATAAACACAAGATACCATGGTGACATAGAATCTTTGGTCTCAAAGGGATGTTACAGATAAGTGAAATTACTTGTGAGAACATGTATTTAACTGAGTTCAAATATTCACTAATGCATATTTTATTTTTCCTAGAAATACTTAAATATCCCATTCCTTCCATTCATAAAAGCAAGTTTAGGAGAAATACACATGTTGCTTTCTACGTCAATCTTCCCTCTTCTAAGCAGTCATGAACTCATGTTCTCTTTCCTAACTGCTGTCTCAGAGAAAAGACTTTCATCTTTCAGGAATCCTAAAATCTATCTTTTAGTGAACAAAATGTGATGAAGTAATGCTTATAGTAGTTTAGGAAGAAGTACATGAATAATTTTCTATACAAATAATTCATAAAATGTGCAAAATGCTTTCTAGTAATAAAAGTCTCTTGAACATGTAGGTGAGTATAAAAAATATACGCTACTAAAATACTTTAACTTGGTGAAAAATACAATTCCACAATTTAAATTAGCATTGTGAGAGAAGTGGCAGTGTCAAAACAGGAAAAACAAGCAAATGACCCAACTGTCAAATGTTAGAACAAATTTATGAAAAAAGCTACCCTGAATGGACTTGGGCAGAGAAAGGAATAGATTCCTGATGCTAGAAAATATGTATGAAGGTGACCTGAAGGCAAAAGAAGTGATAAACATGGAGTGAACAAGAAAATGGAGAGATTATCATGAAATTAAAAAAAAAAGAGTGATATAGAAACTTTGCTTGTAAAACACTTTCCAGATAAGTCTCACAAGCCCTCTGTTATATATATATGCTTTTTTGATTAAACTTCCTATGCCAACATTCTAACTTGATATACTAATTTTCTTCTGTTTTACTTGAGGAAAGCCCATTCCTCCTTCAGGTCTCATAAAACCTGGGCCCTCATTGGTGATGGTATTTGTAAAATAAACAGTACAGGAGGAAATTAAAGTACCTTATAGATAGTGTGATGAAAGAGGAATATAAAGAATAAGTGAAACTTCACTTTGGCATAACCATCTTTTCTAAGATTTCCTAATTTGAATCAAGACAAAATGAAGCAATAAAAGATCTGGTAATAAAAATATTATCTCTATTAGTAGAAGTTTAAAGAATCACTCAAAAATTATGATCAACCCATGAATCTTAGAGACAGCTTAGAGAAATATAAACCAATGTTGAAAGCATAGCTTTAGAGTTAAAGGGTTGCCCTAGAAAAATGAACTCCAGCCTTGGGGAAGAAGACATGCTACTTTCTCTCCTCTATGACCCTCCTTCCCTCCCTACCTGCCTTGCTCATTTTCACTTCCTCCTTTCCTTTCAAAGCCAGAAACAACTGTGTTTTCATTGAAGGAGATAATAAAAGTAAATCCATAATAAGACAAATGTACTTATGTAACTGAATTCCTTAGTTAAAATGTGTACAATTTTAATTGTAAAGTTAAATATTCTTTCATCTCAATTATATTCTGAAGAAACTATGCCCCATTTATCAAAAATATGAGAAAACAAGATGAAGATAACAGGTGATTTGACTATAGAATAGGATTAGGGAATTAAGTGTTCTCACAGATAAACAAATTTTGCATTTTAGGAACCTCTCTATAATAATGTACCTAGTTGCAGTTACCAGAACCCACTGACAGACCAGGAACAGTAAGGGAGGATTTAAATCACAAAACATGGCCACTTAGAACATTTGTTCACAATAGGACTCTCTCAAAGTTCTGATACCAGTATTACATCATTCTTGAGGACAATTGTGGGGAGAGTAGGGCTGTACAGACCAAATAATCCAATTTTCTCTCCCCAGAACCATGCTGCCCTCCACTGATACTATTCTCATTGTATGTTATGTAAATGTCACCTCAGACCTCGACAGGAGTTTGGGGTCAGAGTTTGGCTGCAGAAGTAGGTTCAAAAAAGAAGTGACAGAGGACCTGTGCAGTATCAGAGGAAGATCTTTGTCAGGGCTTCATATCCCTCCAAGTCAAAACTCATGAGCCCCTTTTTCGCTATCTCATGTTTAGTGGTTTGGTATTATTTATGAATTCCAAAAATAGATATTGGATTATGTTTGTAAAACTGGCATGTTTGCAAATTAGAATGTACTGGATTCAGAAATGATTAAATAATAATTAAGTCTTTGATTGGGCCATATCAGTAGGACATTGAGTTCCTGCCCCCTTGGTGAGCAAAGACTCACAGATAAAACTACACAGCAAAGCAGAGGAGTTGTTGGAGTTTTAATGCTGGAGTTTTGAGCTGGAGCTTGGGAACTAAGCACACAGAGGTGCAAAACAACTGAACTGAAAGACAGTCAAGCCTTGCGGAGAGAGATAGAGCTGGTTACCTGATATTCTACAGCTGGCCTGGTGGAGAGAGCAGGGTATCTGAGCCCAGAGAGAAACAAGCCCTGGGAAGAGAGGAACCCAGGAAGACTGAAATCTCATAGACAACAGCAGCCATCTTGCTCCAACACATGACAATAGAATTTGGTGATGGAAGTAACTTTCACTTTATGTCCTGGTAACTGTAAGCTTCTACTTCAAATAAATACCCTTTATAAAAACCAACCATTTTCTGGTATTTTTGCATCAGCAACCCTTTGGCTGACTAATATATCATGTAACTGGCTTCTTTTGAAAGAGGAAGACCAGTCCTGTGTCTCTTAATCCTGAAAAGCTTTCTCCCTGTTTTCCTCTATTCCTAGGTCTTCTCACCACTTGATAGCTACTATTCTCTAAGGTGTGACTGAACTTCCTTGAGTGGCCTCATGATTCTGCAGTGTGCACTGGAAATCCCTCAGTGTAGATAGTTTGCTACCACTCAAAATGAAAATCACAGTACTTAAGGAAATGACAGTACTTAAGACATGATCCCTTCAGTAATTGCTGGTAGAGGAGACAAGAAGTCAATGCAGAAAGTTCTTTGTGAAGATGAGTCTGTATGTTGATGAATGACTGTAAAGGCTCAGACGTCTAGATGAGACATGGCATGAGCTGATAAAAACTGAGGTTTTCTTAGAGAATGTCCAAGGATTTTGGTGTGAATTGGCATGGTGTTAAACTGGGAATGGAGTCATTTTACCAAAGGTACAGGGATTCTATGGCCATGCTTAATGAAACAGCACATATAAGGGCAGGGCAAGATGGACTTTCCAGGACCTCATTTGCCCTCTGAATTTTCCTTAAATCCTGCTCTTGATGTTTTAGAAGACAAGGGAGTTGCACCATAAAATGAAAAGAAAGTACTGTGAAAATTAAAATCCCAATGAACATGACTTCCCATTCTCAATTATATGTGATAATCATTGGCAAAAATTTTCTCAGGAAACCTATAGATATGTTCTAAGTAAATTTTCTATATAAACTATATATATATATAAAAGATATATACATATTCAATGTGTGTATATGCAGAAAAGGCTTATCTGTATTAGGATGATTATAGGAGGTGATTAGGCAGTTTGGGGAAGAGAGGTGCCATGGCAGGCCTCTGGAAAAACAGGTCAGCATCCTAGTTCACTGATCTATTAGGAACTTGATCCTGTTTTTTATTTTCATATCTGTTAATGATATTTATATTTATTACTGAAGTTTTGATGGAGCAAACATATAATTGACAAAATAATACTTCATTATCATTTATACACATTTTTCTATAGTATAACATTGACTGTGTATAATAACCCATCTTACCAAGAATAATCATAGGAATATGAAGGCTCATCTGGATGATTCTCCTCTTCCACATGGTCTGACCCAGGGTCACTTGATGGAATTCAGGAGGTATCTGCTCAGATTTCATAAACCCTAATATTTTCACTCACAGTTCTGCTACCTTGGGAGGGATGACTGGAAGGCTAGCCTCAACTAGTCCTATCAACCAGACATGTGCTAATGGCCACTGTAGCATGATGTTCTCAGGATACTTAGACTCCTTATCTGCGGCTTAGGAATACCAAAAATAGTTATCCAGGAGACATGAAATAGAATATGCCAGTTTCTCACCTTCTGAATTATAAATCAGAATTGTGAATCTTGCTTCCACTTCTATTGTTCACAGAAGACACACAGCCCACTCAGTTTCAAGTGGAGTAGACACAACTTCCCACCTCTATAGGAGGTTCATCTTCATGAGAAATATAATCATCCAAGACCCCAATTTTCTCTAGTGATGGCACCAATTTTCTACCACCTGGGACTCAAGGAACATAAGCCTAATTTGACTTGTATTAATTCCTCTGGTCAGTAATTTGTCTCACCTGACACATGTGTGTGCAAGACAGCATGACCCAAACCCACACTGTGCGTCTCAGAGCCACTAATTTTGCCAGGAACTGTGGGCTGAGCTGTGACCCCATGCACATCACTGTGGCTGTGCATGTTTAAAAGGATCCTCACTGCCCAAGTCTCACACTAGTCTGGGCTGTCTAATTACCACCAAGGGTCTGGGGGATGAGTTCTGGATAGTTGTAGTATATCTGACTTTGCATTTTCTCTCCTAATGCTTCCAGTTCTTTCCCCCACTCCAAATAGCAAATCCCTAAATAGTTAAGTCCCTGTGACTGGTAACTGATCAGTGGAACTTGCACTATGATGCTAACCTGTTTTTTCAGAGGCCTGCCATGACATCTGTCTTCCCCAAACTGTCTAATCACCTCCTATAATCACCCCAGTATCAATGAGCCTTTCCTGACTTGCTGGAAACATCTGTTCCTTTAGAATCTTTTTCCTGCCTTTTTGGTTTTTGAGCATTCACTTCATTCCTCAGAAACAGCTCCCTTTCCCATGCTGCACATTGACATGCTTCATAAAATAATCCTTCTCTGGTAGTGAGTGCAGATGTCAAGCCTGGGCTGTACCACCTCTCCTCTTGCCACCAAGTATGAGGACTCAGCCAGGGCTAGGCTTGGAGCCATCTCATCTTCCCACTACCAAAGATGAGGACCCCACATAACACCCCTAAATAAATGCTCATTACTCACCAAGATAGACTTGTGCAAGTCTTTTTTTGGTCTGACATATCCCTAACAGTTTGGCAGGAAATGGTATTTATGTCCTTTGCAATGGCATACGGTTTAAGTTTATCTGCCAGTTCTCCCCAGGGCATGATCCCTGCAGCAGGACAGGGGTGTTTAAGGGAGATTTGTTAAGCCTCTCATTGTTTCTTTTGAGACAAAAGGCTGCTTGAGCATCTAGAATACAATGTTCTGCTACGATACAGGTGAGGCCATCCCAAACTGAAATGAGGTATGGAATGGGTTTTATTGACATGTTTACTGTCAATAGAAGAGGCATATTTAACAGAAGCAAAGTATACGAGTTTATGGATTTTGGGAGTTGCCATACAGAAGGGCATCTATGATTTATAGTCATTAATCAATTACTGCAATTAGACAAGGATAAGGGAAAGATATTCCAAGAAAATTGGAGCTACTGAAGGCTGGCACATATACTGCATAACCAACAGACCATTTGATTGTGTGCAGCTGCCATTGTGGCAGCCTAGTCCAGGAAGACTTTGGATGAGCACATGTGAAGCAAGAATTTGAAGCTTAAGGATGTAAACATAAATGTTTACTATGTACCCAGAAAGGGAGATCTTTTTCAGTAAGCAAAATGACATTTGAAGTTTTTTCCATAGGCCTTAATACATGAGCTGCCAATGGGTGAGCTCTAGGGTTGCAATGCCATGCATGTCCCTCCATGGGAGCAGGCCATAGTGACAATTATATTTATTTAGGTTTTATTCACATTCTTTTGGTAATTATTGCTTCACTTGGTATATTTTTTACACAGCATACTGAGAACTGTTGGTTTTTGAGAGAACAGAAATGTAGGCTGTAGTGTTTCACTACTCTGGTGCATAGTACCCTCCAGCACTCTGAAACAGAACCAGTTTGGAGGTAATGTTCACTGTAGGTCTAGTGATATTGAGTTATTGCTGACCATCAGAGTTGTAGGATTCTGAAACAGCAATGTATTTCCCTTTATTTTAGGAGCATGCCTAGGAGATGTGGCAGATACCTTTATTGTTTTAGAGGTTGCAGTGACCCTATCAGGTGATCATTTAAAAGGAGATACCATGCATGCTACTGGGTGCCTGGTTTAAATGCATAAGGAATTTTGACAACTCTGAAGTCCTTAGGTTTGACAATGATTAGAGATTGATAAATGATCCATGTTCTGTATCTTTAAGTATAATTCATATATAAAATATATAAAATGAATACTCTTTATATATCAACCCAAAAGGTATAGATGTACATCTGTTAGTGTAAATAAATGAGTAAATACAGCCTACAGTGAATTTGATCCCCACTAGTACTACTGGCCCTCAGCCAGCCTTGTTGAATCAGCTGCCTAAAGTGGATGTGTGGCCTGGAGACCGGGGCATTCAGTGTCATGAGAGACAGTTCAGTCTTTTCCCTAATTTAAAAAAGGCATTTTGCTATTATTAATTTTTTATTCACTACAAAAGGAATTGTCACAGAATCATGTTTAAATATATACATTCATACATGCATGCATACATTCCTAATGAGAAACTAAAGATCTTTCAAGTGGTTGTGTTTAACTCTTCTGGGTATTTTCTGTGCATGTAAACATGTGTGGATGAATCCTTTGGAAGAGTCTTCACATGGGAAAGAATCTTTCATACATTATAAAAACCATAAAACACCAAGACAGGTCAAATATATTTATGGAGGTGTTTGCATTATAATTTCTGTTGTTCTTGATGAATCAATTCAATTAAAAAACCCTCAAAACTGCTTTGCCAAGCTGTCTCTTTCATAGATGTGCCTCTTGAGAAAATACATATGAAAAAATAAAATACAAATGATGGGTGTAGGGTGACAGAATACCTGAAAGTAACTTGTTTGTTCCCTGTTTCTAGGGTACAAATGAGAGGATTGTATGTAAATTAGAAGTAATGAGATGCAAACATTCTTTGATTTCAAATTTCATTTCTTGTGCTCAAGAACATTCTGTCGAAACAATGAAGTATGAAAACCATTTTCAATTGGTTTCCCAGACCTGTGCAAAAGAAGCCCCTGGCTGTCCTTACTTCAACTTGCTTAATTTTCATAGTAAAATTCCCAGCCAGTGGTGGAGTTACTCACTCCTTTTTTGATCATGCAATGTATGTGCAAGCATCATTTCCTGAATATACCAGACATACAATTATATAACTAGATATGTATGTTTATCCATATGCATAATCAAAGCAAATTCTTTTAGAAATGAAAAGTTTAAAAGGTGATTACTCCTTATGTAAACTACAGCTGAACTAAATGCCTGCCAATAGTTAAACCTTCAATGTAATTTTAAATTTGTTATTGCTGTTTGTGAATTAGTACTTCTCTCTGCTTTTATCAATGAGTTCTTTGGCATCAAATATGTTACAAAATGTTTATATATTTTCATGGTGGATTTTTCTTTTGCTTCAAATTCAGAGCCTTAAGAATACAGACATGAATTTACAAGTACAAATCATTTTTATAAATATTTATTTTCATTTACCCTGGGTGACTACATAGCAGTAGAAAAGCTTCATCATATAGCTGGTGTATATGAATATTTTTAAACAAGTAATGAGGTATTATTGACATGATGTAAAATTCATAAAATTAAATATACATTTTTTTGTAAATGCAGAGTGATGTAACCCTCACCATGATCGAATTTTAGAACATTTCTATTATCCCCACATTTTCCTCTTCTAATTGATTCCATCAGCCACGTTAGACACACAGTGAAAACAACCTTGAAATCAGTTAGTTTTTGGTTCACTGCATTCTCCTGTTTCTTCGTTATTCATCTGACATCACTGCCCTTTCCACTCGGTCCCTCTACTGGGTTCTCTGACTCTCCAAAGTCTCTCAGCATAAGTGTTTCCTCAAGGCTCAGTCCTTGGACACCTTTCCTTCTTCTGCACCATGTTCCCTCACTGGAGCACCTTGGCTTTAAACATCATCTACACTGCGATGTAGTTCTGCACTTTTCTATCTGTTCTGTTTCTTTCTGCACAGTCCTCATAGACACACAGCTGATTTATGATGCCTCCGTGTGGATATCTTACATGACAACACGGAACTGTGGGCTACTCCCAGGAAACTGCTCCTCCTCTGGCTCCATATTCAGGAACTCCACATGACAGGGATTCTGGTAACTGCTTTGTCACCATTCCTGACTTCTAGGTTTCCCTCCACCCCACATTCAATCCATCAGGATACCCTGTGTCCCATCATCATAATCAGTCCACTTCTGCTCCCTTTGTTTGCCTCCACTTTCCTTCTGTGCTTATCAGCACCTATGATAGGAGGACTGTAGTGTTCTCCTTGCCACACTTAAGGGCATGGGAAATTGTGTACTTTGCTGTTCTGTATGTTGGGCGTTAGGTTAAATTTATTATTCACAGTGATGAAATATTCAATAATTTCATTAAATTTTCTCTTCTTATTCTATCAATTGCTGAGAGTTATAAAAAAAAATCCTCAAGTCTGTGACATGGTGTTTCTGTCACTTTTCATAAGCAGTGTTATTCTTTCTGTACAAATATTAAAAAGTTCTGTTTCCAGAGCTGTTGACAGCCAAACTCTGTGATGAAACTGAGAGCCAGTGAGTATATGCTTTGGATGGACTGAACAAGGCAGAGGACCATATAATACAGTGACACCCATGGTGTATGATGGACTGTGGTTAACAGTACAAATATGAGAATGATCTCTCATGAACTATAACAAATATACAATTC
>JAQZBX010113895.1:0-10062 GCA_029593785.1 Cabassous unicinctus
GACATTGTGTTAGAAGTACTTGCATGAGCACTTAGGCAAGAAAGAGATATGAAAGGCATCCAAATTGGAAAGGAAGAAGTGAAAATATCACTATTTGCACATAACATGATCCTAAACATATAAAGCCCTGAGAAATCTACCACAAAGCTTTTAGAGCTTATAAATGAGTTCAGTAAAGTGGCAGGTTATAAGATTAATGTGCAAAAATTAGTAGCATTTCTGTACACCAATAATGAGCAATCTGAGGAGAAAATCAAGAAAAAAATCCCACTTACGATAGCAACAAAATGAATCAAATACTTAAGAATAAATTTAACTAGAGATGTGAACAACTTGTACACAGAAAACTACACAACACTGTTAAAGGAAATCAAGGAAGACCTAAATAAATGGAAGAATATTCCCTGTTCATGGATAGGAAGACTAAACATCATTAAGATGTCTATCCTACCCAAACTGATTTGTAGATTTAACACAATTCCTATAAAAATCACCACAGCATTTTTTATGAATTGGAAAAACTATGAAATTTATTTGGAAGGTCAAGGGGCCCTGAATAGCCAAAAACATATTGAAAAAGAAAAATGAAATTGGAAGAATCACACTACATGACTTTTAAACATGGTACAAAGCTACAGTGGTCAAAACTGCATGGTATTGGCACAAGGATAGACATACTGACCAATGGAACCAAATTGAGAATTCTGATATAGATCCTCTCATATACAGTCAACTGATATTCAACAAGGCCACCAAGCCCACTCAACTGGGAGAGAATGGCCTCTTCAACAAATGGTGCTTAAAGAACTGGATATCCATATCCAAAAGATTGAGAGAGGAACACCATCTCATACCTTATACAAAAATTAACTCAAGATGGATCAGAGATCTAAATATAAGTGCCAAGACCTTAAAGATCTTGGAAGATAATGTAGGGAAGCATCTACAAGATCTTGTATTAGGAAATTATTTCATGAACATTTCACCATACGCACGAGCAACAAAAGAAAAATAGATAAATGGGACCTCCTCAAAATTAAAACCTATTGCACCTCAAAGGAGTTTGTCCAGAAAGTGAAAAGGCAGCCTACTCAATGGGAGAAAATATTTGGTAACCATATATCTGATAGGGGCATGATATCCAGCATATATAAGATATCCTACATCTTGAAAATAAAAAGACAAACAACCTATTTTAAAAATGGGCAAGTGATTTGAATAGACACTTCTCCAAAAAAGAAATACAAATGGCTAAAAAACACATGAAAATGTGCTCAACATCACTAGCTATTAGGGAAATGTAAATCAAAACTACAATGAGATATCATCTTATACCCATTAGACTGGCGGCTAATAAAAAAAACAGAGGACTACTAGTGTTGGAGAGGATGTGGAAGAATGAGAAACCCTTATCCACTGCTGGGCAAACATTGTGGTGGTTCTTCAGGAAGTGAACCATAGAACTGCCATATGATCCAGCAATCCCACTACTGGGTATATATCCAGAAGAATTGAAAACAGGGACACGAACAGATACATGCACACCAATGTTTATAGCAGCATTATTCACTATTGCCAAAAGTCAGAAACAACCCAAATGTCCGTCAACAGATGAATGGATATACATACAATGGAATATTACTCAGCTGTAAGAAGGAATGCAGTATTAACATACGGGCTATCATAGATGAACATTGAAGACTTTATGTCTTCCAGGCACTGAAGGACAAATATTACATGACCTCACTGATATGAATTAAGCAAATTGAGCAGACTCACCGAGCTAGAGTCTGGAAGATAGGTTTACAGGAGACAGAAAGGGAGTAGAGTTGTGAGCCAGTGCCCATATGAGCAAAATCTATGACAAGGTGGAAGGATGTAGTTGTGCAGTGGATGGGTGTGACTGTGGTGCAGTGATGCTATTGGGCTGGGCAGTGCTGGCCTGTGAGGGGGGTAGGGTCTGGGGGGGTTGCACTGTCCATGGAACTGGGGAGAGGGAGCAGATAAACTCGGAATTTGCAGGTAGATGGTTGAAACCACAATGTTGGGAATGTTTTTCTGGCAAATACAGCAGGGGAGGGTTACTGATTTAGGGTGTTGGATATGGGGGGCATGCGGGGCAGGGCACACCTGGGGCAGGCTTCCAGGGAATATGTGAGTGTTCATCCTGTCATAGTGCATTGAATCAGTCCAACACAATGTTGGACTCCCATCCTGGGAATCCTGTTATATTCTCAAACAGAGGGGTTTGAGTCTCTCAAGAGCATAGGCAGTGCCTAATAGGGGAAGGACAGGCCAGTATGTAAAGACCTCAATGTTGTTGTAAGTAACTATGAATCTTGTTCTTTAAGGAGTGAAGCTTGGGGGGTGCCATGGGTCCTGGGGGGAAGGGGAGGGAAGAATAGAATAGATGGAACATGGGGCATTTTTGGGAGTGTGGGAATTGCTCCACATGATCTTACAATGCTGGATACAGGCCATGTTAAATTTCATCAAAATTTATAAAGTGAGGGAAGCAGATGTGGCTCAAACAATTGAGCTCCCACCTACCACATGGGAGTTTTCTGGTCCAGTTCCCGGTGCATCCTAAAAAAGACAGCAAGCTGGCAAGATCAGCAGGCGCGGCAAGCTGATGCAACAAGAAGACACAAGAGCCACAAGAAGAAAAACACAATGAGAAACACAACAAAGCAGGGAAGAGAGGTGGTTCAAGCAATCAGGTGCCTCCCTCCCACATTGGAGGTCCTAGGTTCAGTTCCCAGTGCCTCCTAAAGAAACAAGGAAGATGAACAGACACAGCAAGTGCAAACAATGAGGAGATGGAGAGAAAGAAATAAATCTTTAAAAAAATTTTATAGAAGTGTATGATCCAAAATGTTAATCATAATGTAAATCATTGGCCATGGTTAGTAGTAATGCTTCAATATTTGTACAATTGTTAACAAATGTACCACCCACATGTAAAATGTTATTAATAGGGGAAAGGGGAAAAGGAGGAGGATTTTGGGTATATGGGAAACCTCTATATTCTGTATGTGACTTTTCTGTAACCTAAAGCTTCATTGAAGATAAAATGAAAAAAAATAAGACACTGGGTGAATAAATGGAAGAAAATGTCACTGCATATACAAGACAACAGATCTTACAGTGACGATAGGCATAATGCCAAATTAAAAAAAAAATTTTTATTTTTATTATTTAAAATTCTTTTTAATTTTTTGTATTTTGTCATTTTTAAAACTACCATTGTTATTTCATTTTCTTATTAATTTTATTTGGTTATTTCATTGGCTTCATTTTTGAAGAAGCTTTGGATCATAGAAGGGTTACAGCTGTGACAGGGGATGATTATTGGTGCAGGATGTAAGTGATGGGGGGTGCATGGGAGGATGTTCACCCGGGGCATACCTATAAGGCATGTGAAAGAGCTCAAATGTTCATGGGGCATTGTCATGGGGGGTGGAGATCCACAAAATAACCTAAAGAATATCCAATTCCCATCCTCAGGAGTTCTGCCACATTCTCTAATGGGACAGCAAGAATCACCTGAGTACAGGAGCAGTGACTAGTGAAGGAGGATGGACCATTGACGGGCCCTTGATATTGATGACTGTACTTATGAACCTTTTCTTTTGAAATTGAAACTTACCCTAGTATTATAGGTTGCCTAAGAGTTACCTCCTGAGAGCCTCCTTCTTGCTCCATGTGGCCTCTCTCTAAGCCAAACTCAGCATATAAATACATTACCTTCCCTCAGGCATGGAACATGACTCCCAGGGATGAGCCTCCCCAGCATCAACGGATTACTACCAAGCACCACCTAGCAATGCCCCTGGAAAAAGGCCTTGACCAAAAGGGGGAAAGGGTTAAGACAAATGAGTTTATATGGCTAAGAGACTTCTAAATGAGTCGGGAGGTCATTCCAGAGGTTACACTTATGCACTTCTCAGCAGGATCTCATTGACTGCCACAGTAAATGTTGCCTCAAATAGCGGGGCTCCTGAGGGCTCTGGTGACATCCAGACACTATAGGCAGGGCTGACGGCTCAGGAGTTTGGAGCCATGTCAGTGGGCCCTACTTTGGAATTTATGTTCCCCAGTGTGACAGAGTTGGACTCAGTTGTGGTTTCCCTACACATGGCTCTTCTACCCCTTATATTTGAATCTATAGTTAGTACTAGAATTGATAGGTTTATGTCCAAGAGACATCTTTGGGCTTTCCATATGCCAGTCAGGCCCTGAATCACAACAAGAGTTGCAACACCTACTCTCCAGTTCATTGGACTCACCCAGGACAACTAACAAGGAGATGATGATGGACATCCCAAGGAACAGAGTCTACAACTGCAAGGAAGATAGTCCAACCATCTGCACCATGAGATCTAAGCCCCCTCTCAATTAGAGGCGGAGTGGGCATCACCATCCCAGAATCCTCAGGATTGGGGAATGAACGATGGACTAGAGTAGACTTACTGTTATTCTACTATAGACTTATTGTTATTCTAGCAATGGAAGAACTTTTATCATTGGTTTGGAGGCAGTGGCCACTGGAGGTTCTGAGGGGAGGGAAAGGGGAAAATGAGGTGAATATGGGGGCATTTTTGGGATATTGGAATTGTCCTGAATGATGTTGTAATGACAGAAGCCATTATATATCTTGTCATAACTTACAAAATTGTGTGGGAGAGATTTTAAACTATAGTGTAAACTATAATCCACAGTTAGTGGCAATGATCCAATATGTGTTCATCAATTGTAATAAATGTACCACACTAATGAAGGATGTTGTTAATGTGGGGAAGTGTGGGAGGGGTAGGAAGTGGGGCATATGGGAATCCCCTATATTATTTAGATATCATTTATGTAATCTAAGCATCTTTAAAAAATAAAAGATAAGGGCAAATCAGTTGCTCAGAAGCACATTTATTCTTGAACTAAAACCTTAAAGTTCTCCTGTGGGTCCTTAAAGAAGCTATTGTAGGGAGTGGGTGTAGCTAATGGTTGAGCGCCTGCTTCCCATTGTACAAAGTTCCGTTCAATCCCTGTTACCTTCTAAAAAAAGCAGAAAACAAAAAACAACAAACAAAAGAAGCTACTGTATGTTAGAGTGAACCAATGTCATCCCTAGTATGACTATAGCTTTCATAGCACAGTCCAAATTTAAGGAAACTCTGTGTGGGGCAAAAACAAGATAACCCAGACACAAAGTTCTCTAGAGCAGACTTAAGAATCTAGTTTAGAACTTCTAGAGAAATTGATGAATTACACTTAACTTTTGGCATGCCTCCTAAACTTTTCTCAAAAAGGAGATTTTTGAAGTGTTGGGCAATAAAGAATTTAAGGTTGTTCTGTAACAAGTACCTGGCTTGAAGATTTCATTGCAGATTAAGGGCAGATCACAGAATTACTGAACTGAGAGTAAAGATGGCATCCCCTTTTGAGCAGTCTAGTAAGGATACATGCTTCATTTAAGACCCTTTTGCATCTCTTCACAAAAGAATTTAAGAGCACTCACTGTTAAGAGAGATTTTCTTAAAGAACAACACAAGACCAAATTTGTAAAGTACCCCCAATCCAGTTCCATAGAGCATGGATGCCATAATTTTGGCCTGAATTTTTTTTTAAACTTAGACATTCTGTACAAAAAAAAATACAAAATTATATTAGTTTCCAGGTGATATGATGCTAGACCCAGAGTATCACCGCAACCCAGAAACTCACTAGAATTAATAAGGGAGCATTTTGAGGTGGCTGGGGTTCTTTTATTTTACTTTTTATTTTTTAAACTTTTATTTCAAATTCAAAAAATAACAGACAAAAGACAGCTTAACAAATTATGGAAGCATTACTTTTAAAAATCCTGTCCAGGCACATTTGTCTTAATCCTAAAAACAAACTCAATTGTTCCTCCCATGTTCCAAAAGATGAATAAATGAGCACAGACTGGTTAAATGACATGACCAAGTTCTCCTTGTTAATGAAAATGAAAAAACAAACAGAAAAACACTTTATCATATTCACATCTCAAAAACCAAATCCCATATTCTTTTTTTTACCCTTAGCATTGATATAGCACCTTCTTTGCCTTTGCTATAAAATTCAAAAATATTACAATATTACTGTTAACTATGGTATTATGTTAGTTGTATTTTTCCCATGCTGATTTTAGCCTAAAAATTTTTTCAAACTTCATTTAGCTCCAATGTCCATGCATCTCTATATGCTTCTAATGTGTCAATGGAAATGTCCCATATTTTACTTTTATTTTATCATTGTATTTAGAAAGACTGGAAAGCTTAGGAACACAAACTTAGAAGAGACCTGCATAAATGTTGATTCCCACATCCAAACTCTAAACAGTCTCTTCCTCATTTATCTTTATATGAAAGTCAAACACTGTCTTTACTAGCAACACAGGCTACCACACAAACATATTCAAAAAGGGGGGTGGAGACAAAACTGGAATTGCATCAAAGTTACAATAAAAGTAGCTAAATTGTATTTCCACTATAAGCACATTTCAAAAAAAAACCCTCTAAAACAGGGGTTCTTAACAAGGGGTCAATAAGCTTGAATGGAAATTCAAAAAAACATTATCCTTGTGGACATATACCCCTTGTGGGGACATGTTGGTGTAGGTGTGATATATTTATTAAATATACAGTATAGTGTGGATTTAGTAAGGGGTCCATGGTTTTCACCTGACTGGCAAAGGGGTCCATGGACCCTGCTCTAAAAGCAAAGTTTTAACATAGACTAGGTATATACAATTCCATAAGTCTTTTAACATATGTCATGTGGCCCCATTTTCAAATGGCTTAACAGATTCAGAAATCTATCAGGAGACAGAAACCACAGCAAATATTGAACAGGCTCATTTTAATATAGTAATTATTAACTAGTAGATAATTGGCTATTAAAAAGAGTAAAATATGAAGGGGTACATAAGTAGCAGATGTCAAAAAAAAAAGTACCTACTATTTGTAGGTTGAGAGAAAGTGAAAAATAAAGGAACTAAAGACTAAGAGAGGCTCCCATCCCCAAACAGCCGAGTTAAAATTCTATGAAGAGGAAGTGGTTTCCACAGGAAGATGCAACCTGCCACTGGTAACAAAACTTGCTAGAGGGTATGGCAGTGTTGGACCAAAGATTGCTTGAGGGCTGGCCAAAGTTGCCACGGAAGCATTATTTCTTGAAACCTTTATTTCAGCTGTATATTTTATACACTGGTTTGCAGTGTAATAATGTATTTCTTACTGAGTGTCACAGTTGGTTTGAAAGGCACTGACAATCTCTTAAAATCTTTTACAGTATAAATTCTTATGGATTCGTATTTTTTCTAAAATGATGTCAAGACCAGTAAATCACAAGGCATGAAATAACTTAACATGAAAGTTTATCAAAGCTAAAATTTATTTGGAGCGGCTCCAAAGTGGCAGCAGAGGTAGGAGAGTGTGGCCTGAGGCACAGCTGAAACTCCCTGCATGAGCTTCCAGGCGCCTGTGATGGATACAAATGGAGAACCAGAACTCAGGAGGGAAGTGTCTATCTCCAACTATTGCCTTGCAGCGCCACTCCAGTGCCCTCTATTGATGGCTAACATTCTGCCAGCTGGCAAAAGAGAAAAGGTTAGAAGGTCCAGCTTCAGTATTACGAAATTGGACAAAGAAGGATGGATTTGTAGGTGGGACACAATAAATTGAAAATAGTCACAGTCCACTCCTTTGGCTACTCAGCTTCCACATCCTCTTGTGCCGCCTAATACTAGCCAGTGTGACCTCTGAATACTTGAAATGTGGCTTTTCTGAATTGAGATGTGCTAAATATAAAACATACACTGGATTTCAAAGATTTAGCACCTATATATATATATATATATATCATTATAAATAAATCAATAATGTTTTATATTAATTATATGTTGAAATGACATTCTGGATAAGTTAAATGTAACATTTTAAAAATTAATTTTACCTATTTCTTTTGGCTACCAGAAAATTTAAAAATATATATGAGGCTTGCATTTTTGGTTTGCAACCCAGGTAGTCAACAAGCTGAGTGACTGGAGTTACTTGGGTGCTTTGGAGAGAGAAAAAAATTCTAAAACAAGCTCCATGTTGCCTTCCCAAGTTGCATGTCTAGGCACTAGTAGCACTGCTAACCTGGCTCCCCTCCCACAATTTGCAGAAGCAGCCCAAAGGTTGATTTTGACTATGGACGTTTCTGCTGTCATCTTCCTTACTTTGCCCCCTTCAACACCATTTTTTCCCCCAATATAAATACATTTATGGTAAACAATAAATATGAAACACATACTTGCTACATAAAACAGTCTCAACAAAAGCACCTCTAGAATTCATAAAAGAAGGGTTGCAATATGGTAAAGAGCACTGGACAGCAGAGTAAAAGACCTAGCTTGTATACCTGGCATTGACCTCCTATTGTCCTTGGGTTAGACCATGTAAGGTCTCTGGACCTCTGTTTCTACATCTGCCTAGGGAGATAGGGCTCAATTATTTCAGTTCTTTCAAAATAAGACACGAGATCATTTATGGATTATAATTAGCTTTCCCCCACCGCCCATCCCAATTGAATAGGATGAGAAAAACCAGAATACATTACACATATTAAAGACATTATTTTTGGAAACTTTTGTTTCAGGTATATAATTTATATACTGGTTTGCAGTATAAAATGTATTTCTTACTGTCACAATAAGTTTGAAAGATAATGACATAGATAAGCTCTTAAAATCCTATATACATATAGATTTGTTTTGTTCTAAAATTATTTCAAGACCCAGTAAATGACAAAACATGAAATCACAACTTAGTATGAAAAGTTTTATCAAAGCTAAAATTTATTTGGTGCACACTCTGTGCTTGCTATCAGCTACTTTCACATGTACTTTTTTCTTTAATATGTAAAAGCAAATATGTGAAGTATTTTATAGATTAAAAAAAACCTACTTCCTTAACTTATTCAGGTGAAAAGAATGGTTATAAGCATTCCAAAAAAACAAACAAAACAAATAGACAGACAAACAAAAACCAAGCCAATTACATAGTCCGTTTCCATTTCCTTCAACACATCTGCTACACACATCACACATTTTATTTAGCATTAGGAGAAAATAGGCATTTGTTGTAATTTTTCTACAGGTGCTTTTTAATCTATCAATTCCTACTCTAAGCCCTAGTGACTTGAATGATCTCAATATCTGGATAATTTTAAGGTTACCTAGTATTTCGTTCATATAGAAATACTTAAGCCTAAAAACAGCACAGTCTATCTTTCAGAGGCAATTTCTCAGCAGAAAAAGCAATGGTAATAATTCAATTGATGGAAATGATTTAAGTAAAATGCCTTCAAGAAAGGAGAAAATAAGTGTAGGAGAAATTTTATAAAAAATGAAGCACTATTACCACAATTGAATGAGCAAATTTCAAGATGTGAAAACTACCTAAGAATCACATATTATACCTTTTCAAAAAATAAATTTTTTACATTTAGAAGTTCAAATTACACAAGTTGTTATATTAAGCTTTCCTTCTAATTAGGAGTTCAACAATGAAATCAAATTATTTTACAAAATGAAAACAGTAACTACCAATTGTTACAAAGAAGAATTCTTCAACACTAAGCAATTTTATTCCATATGTAAATCAGTTTTCAAAAGAAGAATTAGTATTGTGTTATAAACAAGACAGATAATCTGGTCAAGCTGAGAATGTATTTGGAAAAACATTTTGATCTTGCTAATGTTTTTCATTTCTTTGATGAATTTCTTCAGTATTCCTATGCATTCTTTTTCTAAAAAAACAAACCATGTAACAAAGTACAGCTCATACAGAAACCAGAAGTGAAAGTTGACTTTTTATTATTTAGAGCATCCTCTTGCTGAATGCTGACCAGCAATAATATCACCATCAAATTACATTTTATAATTAAATTATCAAGTACTATATATTCAATATATAGTGTGTATACATATTCAATGAATATTCATACTCAATGAATAAACTTAATATCAGCACGCTAAAATTCATATGATTGTAAATG
>JAQZBX010113896.1:0-10065 GCA_029593785.1 Cabassous unicinctus
TGTCAATTTGTATAGCTCAGAAAGGAAAATAAGAAAATTACTGTTCTGACTCAATATAGACTTAATCTGAATACTTAAGGCCATACAATTGCTAAAATTTTTATTAAACAGAGTTTAGTCACAGTTTCTTTACACTGAAATTACGTCAGAGCCATTCATAGAATTTGATTTAGTTTATTCAGCATGTAAATGCAGCAATAATGTATATAATTTGTTTTTATGGTGGAATACCATCTGCTTCTACTTTCTTTTTCCCTTCTCTAATGATTTCCATCACTACCTCTTCCTTATTTCCATACAAAAACAGTATAGGTAATAATTAAGATAACTTGACACTAGGTTCCCCCAATTTAGAATCATTATTATAACATGTAAGACACCAAACGCAGGACCCTCTCCTTACATAACAGTTGGGGTAGGGTGGGGACTGAACTCACGTTGGTCAAAATACGGTTTATGCTATTTTCAATTGTGAAGGATCATCAGTTTTAAAACTTCCTCTCTTCAAACATCTATCACAAATAGAATATAATGAACCAACCTATAAAAATAGGCCAAAAGGTCTCTGAAGCAGGTAAAACTATTTGCACAATCAAGTATATACAATATCTATATACACGAATGGTTATTTTAATTTTTAATGCAGCAGAGAAACTGTTTTTACTTTCTAATCTTCACATCAAGTCAAATAAGCATGTGTTAAACTCTACCATAATATGATAATACTACTTAAAAGTTTCCTGTTGGCATTTACAAACACTTCCCAATATCCTCCACAGTGTTACTGGACACAAATTAAGCTTCTAAATTAGAAGGTCTACTGATTATGCATATACCTGGAAAACAATGCAGCAGTCAAAAGGAACAAACTTTCCCGTGCAAACTATTTTTCTTTTCTCTTTTCCTTTCCCTTCGGTCTTTTACTAAAAGGTTCTCATCTTTCATACTTTCCAATGCCCTTGATCCACACAAAGTAGATGTTGGAAGACAGCTGATTTGGTGGACAATTGACTTATTATTTTCCTGAATCTGATACGAAATAACCAAGTGCAGAGAGGCTTAGAGTATATTTAATTTCCAAAACAAACTGTGTCAAATAAAAGCACAAATAGTATGCTTCTCCAACATCCAGAAACATTTATTGTGGACATTTGTTGTTCTCAATGTCTTGTTGCCATTTTCCAGAACTGTTTCCCAGGCACCAGAAATGAAGGTACTTCCATAGCAACAAAACTGCATTCAGAAAGAGAAACATTTTTCTACTTTCCTTTTTTAAAATACAAGAATATAAATCCAATTCTTGAGAAGCATCTTCTGCCAAAATTCTGCTTTTTGGTATTAAGGAAAATAAAATTTGACCAAAAACAGATACTAATCATGATCGGTTTTACACATAAATGACCACTCCTTAAAAGTTGTAGGGCTGCATTTATTTTTTCAGCCAAACTCAGTATCAAAAAGAGAAAAAACTGCGACCTCTACTAATAAATTACATCTTGAAATGGACATGATAGTGGTGTACCCGTGTTACTTCCAATGGTAACTGACACGCCCTGAATTTAACTGTACCACACAGTTCTATCTGTCCCATCGCTGACCAAACACTGGTTCTCTGTTTCTATTCATTATGTATTATATGAGGTCTAAACACAGCCAGTATGAAACGGAAAAAAAAATACAATTCTTATGACAGCAAAGTGATGCACACAAGATCTCTCTTGCAATACACCCCCGTCCATGAACACTAACAGACATTCTTTGATAGAGCTAAAATATGTTGGCTGCAACCTCATCACTCTAAGAACCTTCGGCCCCCTTGTGCCTGCAGGTTTTCAGAAAACCCTCATAAAAACGAGGCAGTACCCAAACCTTGCAAACCAAACTTGGAAAGAGCCTTATGCAATGATCAATAACCTTGGCTACATCGTCATCGGCTGCAAATCCACGGTCCTAAAGACCAATGCAGCAAAAACCCAGTCGAAAGGCCAGCTAGAGCCCAGGAGATCTGCCGCGCTTCCCCCGCGGCGCCCTCTCTGCCGCATGGAGAGAGGCAAGGGGTGTAGAGAAGTGGGGAGAGCCTCACCAGCTCCGAAGATGCTCCGGTGACCTCTGGCTGCGCGGCGAGAGCTGGGCCGGCAAGGCACTAAAGCAGCCGCGGCGGGCCGTGGGGACTCTGTCCCTGGTGCATTCCTCGCATTCCTGCACAATCTGTCGCCAGCCGAGGTGCCCGCGCCCCCCCTCCCCCGCGACACACACACCTGCCTATTGCTGCGCCCCGCGGCCACGGCCGCAGCGGCACCTCCAGTGCCCGCGCTCTGTCGCACTCCGCCAACACGCAGCCAATTCCCGGCCCCACCGCCCGCCCCCTGGCTCCTCCAGTAGAGAGGAAAGGCAGAGGGCCGGGGCGGCGGGCAGGGACACCCGATCCACCACAGGAGTGCCGCAGCTCCGCTTCAACTCCTGGCAAGGAGGAAGCGGCGGCGCAGGAGAGCAGCCGGGGAGGCTCAGGGCTGGGGAACCAGGAGGGGGGAGCGTCAGGACGCGCGGCCAGGAGAGGGGCGCACTGGACGGAGGGGTGGTGGGCAGGACGAGCAGGAGTGCCGAACTAGGGGGCAGACGGGAGACCGCGCAGGCAGCAGGGGCGTGGGAGGACGGGGAGGGGGCTAAGATGCAGGATCTGGGGCTGGGGGGACGGACAGACGGCCCTGAGAGCTGGGGAAGGCGGGCGCCCCAGGGCGCTGGGGGCGCGGGGAGGCTGCCGGGTACAGGTCTAGGAGACGGTCGCCACCGCGAACAAGTTCGGGGCTGGGGCTCTAGATCCTAAAAGGCCAATGAGAGGAAGGGTCGTGTGCGGCATGCAGGGAAGACCCGAGGAGAGTAATCGCCGGGAAAAGCAAATGGAGGGTGAAACTTGTGCGCCTGCCGGGGGGAGGGGAGCAGGCAGGCGAGTGCCGGCAGGAACACGAGGCGGGGCAGGAAAGCCGAGGCGGCCGCGAGGCGGCGGGGATGGAGTAACGGGAGGGGAGCGCCCGTTCCCCTCCGCGCCCCTCAGGGGCAGGTCCCGGCTCCGGCTCGAGGGGGCGAGGACCCGGGGTCTCGTGGGCAGGAGTCTCCACGCCTCCCGCGCGCCCTCCCGCGAGCCCGCACACTTACTTTCCAGGTCAGGCAGCGGCCGTCGTCACTCCGGGGAATAGAGACATCGGCGCTGAGGGGTCGCCGCTGCGGCACCCGAAAAAATTAAAAGTGCAGCCGCCGAGCAGCTGCCCGCCCCTCCCTCCCCCACCCGCCCCCTGTCCCGGAGAGGTTCTCCCACCACCCCCGGCGGTGGCGGTGGCCAACTTGCCCTCTATCCGGTGCCCATGGTGCCGCCTCCGCGGCCCGCGTCGACACGGACTCAGCCCCGGAGCCCCCTCTACTGCCCAGAGGCCGCGCCGCCGCCCGCCCAGCCACCAGCCCGCCTGCCCAGCCAGCCCCGGGCTCCCGGGAACGTCAGCACGCCGCCGTCTCCGGACCTGCTCCCCGCCAGCCCTATTGGTCGGCAGGAGAAGGCTGGCCCTCCTCATTGGCCCGACCCTCATATTGAACAGGCCAATGGGAACTGCGGTTTCAGGTCGCCATAGAGACCGATGCTGTTAAGAGCGAGACGGCCTGGAGAAGGTGGAGTGAGGTGAGGGTGTCTCTGGCTTCAGACGCGCGAAGGGGTGAGGAAAAGTAGTAGAGGGGGATTCCCGGGCAATGGCTGTGAAATCTGGGCATGTACTGCTTTGCTTTCCTGTCAACCCCAGCGGTGCATGGTAGGGTTTGTCCCTGGAGTCAAAGGCAAGAACGGGGAGCCACTATACAAATCATTGAGGGTGAGAACCCTGTAGTGGGCGTTTCACTTCTGGGTCTTGGGAGGCCCTGAGACTATGCTCTTTGACCTTTGATTCGTGTGTAGCTTCTGCTTCTTCAGGTGAGTTTGCGCCTCATCCCTTAAATTACCGCTTCCTTCAGATGTCACTGCTCTACCTGAATTCTACTTATTCTTCTCGACCACGCCCCCGTTCCTGGCGGCGGATCTTCCTTCTAAATTTTGGGTCTTCAAACCTATGATCCTACCTAAAGGACACTCAAAAGAGGATTTACTTTGGATGCTATTTTGGTAAGGAAGCAGGCTCCTACCACCCTTATACTCCTGAAATTGTATAATGGGTGGTAAAGGGCGAACACACCTTTTCTTGCTTCCCAAACGCAAACCTCCAATCTCCCTCACTGTAAGACATTTGGTAAACACCTATCGGTGTGTGCATTCTGCACATGAACTTGGCAGGTGCATGCACTTTCACCTAACAGGTTACAGGCTGGGGAAAGACACAGGTGACAGAATCGATCCTTCATGCCTTCTGATGATTTCACAAGAGTGAAGGAAATAGGTAACAGTTGATGGATTTTGTTTTGTGGATATTTTCCACAAAATTTATCTGTGAATTTGATTTTTAAAAATTAACTGAGGCATGGAATCAGTACACACGAAAATCTTCAGCTTTAATACTAAGTCCTCTATTTCCTTCATTTAAACTTTTTGCTAGTTTGCCAATACCAATTGGGTTTTATTTTGTAAATAATTTAATATTTAGATACCACCTATTAAAGTAGGACTTCATTGCTATATTATGCTTTTAAGCAATATATTGCTGTAGCATATAGCCACAGAGATTCTTAGGTTCCTTCTTTTGGTGATTTTGCCATTTTTATACTAATCTCTTTGGTAACAAAACTATGTTTATGTTATTGCCCCTCGTGTTGAAGGGATCATATTGTGTGAAAAAGCTAATAGGCTTTCGGGAATTTCAAAAATTTTGTTGATAGAAACAGATTAATGCGTGTGCCAACTACATATGTCTAACTACTGTCCTTAATTTAAACTGGATGATATTATTTGCTATTGGTTTCTATCTTACTGTAATTGAGGAATGCAAAAATATAATCTAAGATAAAGAGTGTTAGTATGGTACCCTGTCTGATAAAACAACTCCCCACAATTTGTAGTTAAATGTGAACTTAGTTGGCAGGTCTGTGCAGGGTTGGACCATGGAACAAAAGTGCTGAACATGTGAATGTTCCCCTGCACTTTTCAGGAATTGGGGGAGATTCAGCAGGGGCCAGGAATGTTGTTTCATGCCTTGCCATCATGGAAATTAGCTCATAATACTTTTGATTTCTTCTGGTTGTGTGTGTTTGTGTTTAGAGAATAGAAAAATTAAAATGTATTTTTTTATAAACAAGATATATTTTAAGGTACTGACAAAATAACGATGATTTGGGTTTTTAAAATTTTTAATAACTGAATGAATGAAAGATGTGTCTAATACAAAGAAAAAATGGGTATTTCCTTTTCTCTTGCCTTAGGCTAACTGGAAAGAAATATATATATTTTTTATCCCATCATCTTTTCTTTTCGTGTTTTTCAAACATCACATGTTTGAGTATTTTGATATTGTGTATTTCATTTTGAAATGATTAAAATGTTAATAAAAACCACCATTAATAATGTCCCCTAATATATGTTGTCACTCAAAATTAATTTTTTCTTAGGTTTTATACTCCATTGAATGGTTTCCTTTGAACTTGCTCCTGCACTACCAAACATTGCTGGATAAGGTTAAGAAATCACTTAGTTCTACTAAAAGTTCATGCTGTCTAGTCTTGTCTGGATCCACTTTCATCATCAGTAGGGGGATTTCCTACCACATTACCCAGAATACTTTTACCACACCTGTCCTATTTCTGCTCTGCCTTCCTCCAGTGACCCTCCCTCCACTTGTCTGAGATGATTCCAGGCATCCACCCTGAGGTTCCTCAACTTCAACTTTCCTAAATCTGTCTTAATTTTCACATCGAGTCACTTCCCTCTACCTTGAAGGATGGAAGGGAATTTCTTGTCTACATTTTCACAGAACACATAGTTTTGGCCCATGAATACAACTGAAATGATTCCGCAGGTTGTACTCTTTCTCATCAAAATGCTAATTCATTTTGTCAATAAAGTTCTCTCCTACAAAAATGCCCTTTGCAAGTTATAAAACTCCAATTCCAGATTTCCTGTGAAAGGTAGACTCCCTTGTTTCCCAGCCTGAAGAGCTATAGAAATACAAATAATCTTCTTAAAAAGAGGAGCTGGGAGCGGATGTGGCTCAAGGGGTTGAGTGCTGGTTTCCCACCTGCGAGGTTCTGGGTTCAATCCTGGCCCTGTACCTCAAAAAAAAAAAAAAAAAGCATTTGTCCTACTAGCACACCTTGCTGGCCTAGGGATTGGGACTTAGGGGTGGAAGGAGGGGCCTCTTAAATCAGGGTGACCATGGGGACTAAGGCAATATTAGAAAGACTGAAGCAGTTTGGTGCACTCTATCCTCAAGAACAAAAGTAAACAGTGGAAATTTAACTGAATTTTCAATTATCTCAGAAAGAAATTAGCCTGAACACTTGCAAGATTATGAAAATTTATAACTTTCCTATATTTATTTTCATATCAGACCATAATAATTAGTAGTAAATTCATTTAAAAGAATGGCAGAAGAGCCATTAAAGGTGAAGCAGGAACTCTGTCCTTTCTGTCTTGGGTGTGGATGTCTATGGAGGAGGTGGGAACAGTAAAGATAAAGACTACAAAAACTATACTGATAATAATAGATTTTTCTTATTAGAGAAGTTGTAGGTTTATAGAAAATCATGCAGAAAATACAGAGTTCTCATATACCCACCCTTCACACAGTTTTCCCTATTAATAACACTTTCCATTATTGTGGTATCTTTGTTACAATTGATGAAACAATGATATTATAAATATACTATTAACTATAGTCCATAGTTTACATTAGGGTTCACTGCTGTACAGCCTATGGTTTTTTTTAAAAAAAATTATTTTAATAACAAATATTTAACTTAAAACTTTCCCTTTGAACCACATTCAAATATATAATTCAGTAGTGTTAATCATATTTGCAATATTGTACTACCATTACCACCATTCATTACCAAAACTTTTCCATCATCCCAAACAGAAACTCTTGTACTGATTAAATATTAACTCCCCATTCCCTACCTCTACCTCAACCCCTGATAACCTGCATTCTAGTTTCTGACTCTAGGAATTTGCTTATTCTAATTATTTCATATCAGTGAGATCGTACAATATTTGTCCTTTTGTGTCTAGCTTATTTCAACTCAACATGAAGTCTTCAAGGTTTTTCATAAATGAGAGCAAATGCCAACCTATCATGTTTTTTCTGCAAACCTACAACTTCTCTAATTAAAAAACAAAAGAAAAAGGATAACCTAGAGAATGGGTGAACATATTTGGAAACCACTTATCCAATAAAGCTTTAATATCTAGAATAGATTGTTGAAAAACCCTAAAACTCAACAACAAGACTAATAACCCAATTTAAAAATGGACAAGAAGATTGTATAAGCATATCTCCAAAGAAGATATACAAATGGCCAAAAAGTACATAAAAAGATGCTTAACATCATTAGCCATTAAGGAAATGCAAATCAAAACTACACATTTCATACCCATGAGAATGGCTACTACTAAAAAATGGAAAATAACAAGTGTTGGAGAGGATGTGAAGAAATAGGAACACTCATTCATTGTAGTTTGGAATGTAAAATGATGCAGGTACTGTGGGAAACAATTTGGCAGTTCCTCAGAAAGTTAAGTATGGAATTACCATATGACCTGACTATCCCACTTCTAGGTATATATCCAAAAGAATTGAAAGCTAGGACTCAAACAGTTATCTGCACACCTATGGCCATAGTACATTATTCACAGTTGCCAAAAGTGGAAGCTATCCAAGTGTCCATTAACAGAAGAATGGATTAACAAAATGTGCTATGTACATACAGTGGAATATTTTTCAGTCAAAAAAAGTAATGAAGTCCCAATGCATGCAACAAGATGGATGAACTTTGAAGTTTGTTTTTTTTACAAAAAGGCATGGTAAAACAGAGGCAGGTGAGCACTGGAATGGCCTAAGAAGGGATGCTAAGGCTTAATAATAGTTCTGTTCAGGTGCTTTGACTTCAGGATCGGCTGTGCCCCTCATCCAGCCCCACTCTCTGAATATGCAAATCCTTGATTTACCTTTAAAATATTTTCTGAAAATTTTCTTGCACTAGCCCCCTCGGGGGTGTGTGTGATTTCTTCCTTGTTGTATTATTGTGGCACTTGGTGTAGTTGTTCGTATGTATGCCTTCTCTCACAGAGAGCAGGATCCCTGTCATGATGATGACTGTATCCCTCATGGTGCCTTTGACTACTGAAGCCCCTCCTACATTTAAAAAATAAGACAACATTCATGAATGCTTTTTTTAGTCCTTGGAAGAATTTGACTTCAAAAAAAAAAAGGAAAAATTGGAATCAGTACTGTTGGAAGATAATTAGAAAAAGATGGAAGTAGAGGTTCAATATGCAAAAGTGAGGTAAAGTGGAAAGCAGAGCAGAGTGGATGTTTTTTTGGCATGTAGCCTCCAAAGAGAGAAAGGCCTCAGAACTCATTTCCCCGTCCCCTTATGTTAGGAGAAAAGAGTCTAGATGAGAAGAATTGGTTTTGGCATGAGGTTGCATTTTGGGCTAAGTCTACAAAACTCTGTATGTGGGAAAGTTTAAATTTAGCTTTGCCAAGCAGATTAAATAACAGTTACCTAATTTTTCTTTCCATTTGGAGCATCCAGGTTACTCTGTCTCTTGGAACATGATAAGATCATGAGAATTTTAACAACTTCATAAAATCAGAGCAGCATAAAACATCTAGTATGTGTAGCAAACATGTTTCCTAGTGCCTATACCCACAGCCTATGAAGGAGGCAGCCCTATATGCCTCATGACCTTACATTTAGTCTTGGTATCAGACCTTGTGGGGATTTGACTCTAAGGTAGATAATCCACTGGCTGTCCGTTGAGTGGTAACCTATAACTCTGCCAAATTACATTCTCCTGGGAATTTGGAATTGAGAGAACAAGTGAGCCAGAGAGAACAATGCCTTTCTGATGTTTTCTGTGTTCCAGGTCTTCCCATGAAGCCAGAATATACTTCATTTTGTATTATTTCATGAGACTTCTGGCTCTCATAATCACCCCTGATCCATTTTTTTCCCCTGGTTTTCCTTTAGCAAGCCTCTGTTCCTTGAAACAAAAAGCCTTGACTAAAATATTTTACATATATTTTGCAACAAAATAAAATTTATATTATGATCATCTTCTTGGGCTATGAAGAGGGACAGTCTAAAATTTTCTAACAAGCAAGGAATAGAAAATCAATTACTTCTCTGGTACCAAGTTTTGCCAACCTAAGTTAAAGAGCTTTATTTAGTGTATTGTCTGTTTCCTCTACTGTCCCTGCCCAAAAGTCTTATAGTCCTTAAATCTCAGTTTTTCTCCTTTGCAATTGGGGGCAAGGGAAAGGGGAGTAAATGACAGAACTTAGAGAAAGTGAACAAAATCATTGCTTTTCCAGGATAGAATCATTTTGCCAAACCATGGCTATTAAAAAATTATTAGAACATACTTATACATTTTTATTAATAAATAAGAATAAGATGTATCAGAGGCATCAGTGATTTCACAACACAAGGTAACAGATTCTGAAGTGTAGTTTTTCACAATTAAAAGAAAAAGCTCTCAGTGGAAAAATCAGATTCCATCCAAAGTTGCTACTACATTTTATCTAAAATATCCAGGTCTCAGCAAAAAATTTTGAAGACATGCAAAAAAACAGGAAAGTGTGACCCATATTCAAGAAAATAAGCAGTCAATAAATACTGATTCTAAGTGAGCTCAGTTGTTGGGTTTAGCAGACATATAATTAAAACAGCTATTATATGTTTAAAAAACATAAAGGAGGGGAAGCGGGTGTGGCTCAATCGATGGAGCTCCCGTTTACCATATGGGAGGCCCCGGGTTCTCTTCCCGGGGCCTCCTTGTGAGGGTGGGCGGGCCCGCGCGGCCCGGTGGGCTGATGCAACAAGACCTCACAACAGGAAGCGGGTGTGGCTCAATCTATAGAGCCCCCGCGTTTACCA
>JAQZBX010113897.1:0-10057 GCA_029593785.1 Cabassous unicinctus
TACACTCCCACCAGCAGTGTGAAAGTGTTCTGATTTTTCTACATTATAGTTAATACTTGATTTTGTCAGACTTTTTACTTTTGCCAATCTAGTGGGAGTGCAGTGTTATTCTATTGTGGTTTAAATTTTGATTTTCCCTGATTACTAATGAGGTTGAACATATTTTTTTTAATTTCAATTTTTTAATTACTTAATTTTTTAAAAAAAAGATACTTAGATTACATAAATGTTACATAAAAAATGTAGGGGATTCTCATATGCCCCACTACCTACCTCTCCCACACTTTCCCACCGTTAACAACATCCTTCATTAGTGTGGTACATTTGTTAGAATTAATGAACACATATTGAAGCATTGCCACTAACCATGGATTATAGTTTAAACTCTCTGTTGCACAATTTTGTAAGTTATGACAAGATATACAATGGCCTGTATCTGTCATCGCAACATCATTTAGGACAATTCCAATATTTCTAAAATGCCCCCATATTACACCAATTTTTCCCCTCCCTCCTCAGAACCTCTGGTGGTCACTGCCTCCACATCAATGATAAAAGTTCTTCCATTGCTAGAATAACAATAAGGCTATAGTAGAATTACAGTAAGTCTACTCTAGTCCATTGTTCATTCTCCAATCGTGAGGATTTGGGGATGGTGATGCCCACTCTACCTCTATTTAAGAGGGGGCTTAGATCCTGTGGGGCAGATGGATGGGACTATCTTGCTTGCAATTGTAGACTGTGTCTGTTCCTTGGGATGGTTGTTGTCCATCATCATTTCCTTGTTAGTTGTCCTGGGTGAGTCCAATGAACTGGAGTGTAGGTGTTGCAACTCTATTGAGATTCAGGGCCCAACTGGCACATTGACAGCCCAAAGATTTAACTCTAGTACTAACTATAGGTTCAAATGGAAGGGACAGAGGAGCTAGTTGAACATATTTTGATATGAATATGGCTATTTATATTTCATCTTCTGTGAAAAGCCAGTTCAAGTCTTTTGTCAATCTTTTTATATTGCGGTATATGTATTTTTCTTATACATTTGTAGGTATTCTTTATATATTTTAGATACTAACTGAGATATGTGTTGCAACAAATACCTTTTCCGTGTTTGTAAGTTGTCTTTTCATCCTCTTTATGTTGACTTTTGGTGACTTTTAATTTAGAAAAACTTATCAACCTTTCCCTTAATGATTTGTGATTTTTGTGTTGTTTGTATACAGTCTTCCTTACCCAAGATTATGACCATATTGCCTTTATTGTCTTCTAAAAGTTTTATAGTTCTGTTTTTCACATTTAGTTCTCCTGTCTACCTGGGCTTGATTTTTGTGTTTAGTGTGAGATTGGGGGTCAGATTCTTATTTTTCCCATGTGGAAACTCAATAGTCTTAGCACCATTTATTTCCTCATGATAAACAATGGCAGCTTTGTCATAAGTTGACATATATCTATATCTATATTATATCTATCTATATATCTATATCTGTTTCTAGAAACTTTTTTTTCCTATGTCATTGTTCAGTTTGTATACCCCTGTGCCTCTACTGCACTGTCTTAATTACTAGAACTTTTTAATAATTCTTGGCTAGTGATATGGCCAGGTCTTTTGCTTTTTTCCTCTTCTTCAAGCATGTCTTGGCTATTCTCGGTCCTTTGCACTCCTCTATAAACTTTGGGATCAGCTTGTCAAATTCCACAAAAAACCCTCATCTAATTGAATCTTTATAGCAAGCCTGTAAAGGAAGTATTATTATGCCTACTTTATAGATAGGGAAACTGAAGAATTTTTCAGTAACCTGTCCAAGATCCCTTAATACGAGGCAGGGCAGGCATTGCAATATTAAGGAAGTACCTTGTTGAAATAAAAATTTAACTCTTCTAAAGTTAAATTTTACTGTGACAGTTTGAAGTAATTTTATGACTCCCAAAAGAAAAAGATTGTTTTTGAATTGATCCATTCCTGTGGGTGTGAGACCCTTTTGATTGAACTATATCAGTGAGGCGTGACTCAGGTTGAGACTCTGCCCTCTTGCTGGGTCTGATAAAACAGAAATGCAGAGGGAGGCACACAGGAAAAGGGAGCCTTGTCATTTTTGATCCTGCCATGTGAGAGAGGACTTGAGCTTGCTAGCAGCAAAAGCTTAAGCACAAAGCCCCCAAGAGGCTGGGCTCACAGAACAGTTCAAGGCTGAAGAAATGAGCCAGATGCCTCATAGCCCATAGTTGAACTCGGGAAGTAGTGGAGACTGAGAGACGAGGCCAGGAAAGAGACAAGCCCTATGCCTGGTTGCCCACAGCTGAGCTCCGGGAGATTACCATCTCTGGAGAGGAAGGCAGGGACCACAGCAGAGATCAGTGGCTATCTTGCTTTGCCACATGGCAGGACACCAGGATCACCAGTAGCTGACTTTGGTGAGAAAGCATCTCTGATGGTGTCTTGATTTGGTCATTTCACAGCCTTGGAACTGTAAGCTTTTACACTAAATAAAATTCCCATTGTAAAAGCCAACCCATTTCTGGTACTTTGTATTGGCAGCCCTGCGGCAAACTAAGACATTTACTAACATGGTGGTTATTTAATCTTAAATTATTTTATGCAGACTAATTTTTACGTAAAGACCAACCTTAAAAAAAGAAGGTTGTAGAAAAATAGGCTAATTAGGGAAACTTTTAGAAAAGGACAATAAAGAGAACTGTCAGGCTGGCAACAATCTTCCTTTTCTCTTAATCGCTGCTTGCTGCAAGGAAGAGCAATGCAGGAGCTGTGGTTATAAAGCATAAGCAATAAGGTATAACCATTTCTTGGAGGGTGCCTGAAGATCTGTCAGGTTTGGTGGCAAGGGAAAGGCTGAGCACAGCCCAAGACTACAAGCTGTAAGTTAGGCAGTGTGATGGTTAGGCTAGTTTGTCAGCTCAGCCAGGTAATGGTGCCCAGTTGTTTGGTCAAGCAAGCACTGGGCTAATTGTAAAACAATGGCATTTCATGGGCTTTAATCATCAATGAGATGATTGCATAGATGGCTGATTACATCTACAATGAAATAAGGAGATTGCAGTCAGCAGTACGTGATGTCTCATCCAATCAGTTGAAGGCCTTAAAAGGGGAAGTGATTTCAGCATTCAGAGAGAGAATTCCCATCTCTACTTCAGACAGCCAGTGTCTCCTGGGAACTCATCAAGGACCTTCATCAAAGCCCCTGGTTTGCAGCCTGCCCTGTGGAATTTGGACTTGTGCAACTCCACAGTTGCTTGAGAGAATTTTATAAAACCTCCCACTATTTACAGATGTCTCCTGTTGGTTCTGTTTCCCTAGAGAACACTGACTAATACAGCTTGGTACTGGGAGTAGTTCTTGAGAAACAGAATCTTAAAAATGAGATTTCTGAATTGGTTCTGGGATTTTTGCAATTGGCTCTCTACTCCAATTAGATTCAAGGGCACTAATGACTCTCTTGCCAATACTCAAGAGGCCACTGACCGTCTATGGCATGACGTGGCAATAGAGATTCACAAAATATCACCACTGAGTATGACTACATTCATGCTTATAAGAGGCAAGGATCTGGGTGAGAGTGTTTTTAACACCTTAACAGAGTTTTGTGGAGTTAAAAGTTACAGTGATGTTGGCTGTCTGTTCATAAATACCCTGGATACAGTTACAAAAGAAAAAGATGAGCTGAATGCTTCAAATTTGCAACTTAAGTACTGCATGAATCATGTGAAAGTTTTTATGTGGGCTCTGAAGGAAAATCTTGTTTCCTGCAGCTGCAGACTTGAGATCTCTGAAAACCAGACTCAGAATCTCATTGTGTGAGTAGCAGAGTTACAATAGAAACTAAAATCTCAACCTTGCAGGGTGTCTTGCTGTTAAAGTGAGGGCATTGATTGGAAAGGTGTGTAAACCTGAAGACTGGGATGGAGACATATGGGTTGATGATGATAATATGGGTGGGGACATTGGAACCCTAAATTCTGCTGAGACTGCCAGATAAACCTGTAATGGCCTGCCCTATGGAGACCACCCAATGTCAAGCTTGCATCACCCAGGCTCCAGCCTGCCCCACAGAGTCCAGACCTACTCCCTGCCCTGAGGTGGGTACTACCCAATCTCAAACTTGCACTGCCCAATTTCCAGCCTTCCCCAAGGACACTCCACCCTGAAGAAACCATCACCAAACCTCCACCCTGCACTGAGTACTCTGCCATCCAACCCCTGCCCAGAGATTAATTCTGTCTCCCCAGATGAAACTGCAAAGGAATGCCCTGAAGTCAGAGCTTGCAAGACATTTCTAATTCTTCTCCTTACCCACCCCCACCACTCCTCTTCTCCTCAGACCTATAACTAGACTAAAATCACAACAAGCTCCCAAGGGTGAAGTACAAAGAGTGACCCATGAGGAAGTATGCTACACTCTAAAAGAACTGCATGAGTTTTCCAATTCATATAGACAGAAATCATGGGAATATGTGTGGGAATGGGTATTAAGTGCATGGGATAATGGTGGAAGGAATATAAAGTTGGATCAAGCTGAATTTATTGATATGGGTCCACTAAGCAAAGATTCTGGATTCAGTGTTATAGCTTGAAGGGTTAGAAAGGGCTCTAATAGTTTGTTTGGGTGACTGGCTGACACATGGACCAAAAGATGGCCTAGATTGTCTAAGGTTGAGATGCCTAATTTACCCTGGTATACAGTAGATGAGGGAATTCAAAAGCTTAGAGAGATTGGAATATTAGAACAGATTTACCATTTAAGACCTGCCCACCCACCTCAGGAATGTCCAGAAGACACACCTTTAACCAGGACTGTGAGGAATAAATTTGTAAGACTAACTCCATCTTTGCTGAAGAGCTCTGTGGTTGCTCTTCTCTGTAGGCCAGATATTACTGTGGGAACTGCTGTTATGGAACTAGAATCCTTAAACAATATGGGGCTGATCAGATCCTGGGCTGGCAGAAGCCAAGTAGCAGCATTTAATCACCAAAGGCAAGGTGGGTGTGGCTACCACAATGAAAGGCAGACTCATAGCAGCAATCAGAAGAGTCCAAGTCACATAGAGCTTTGGCATTGGCTAATAGATCATAAGATACGTAGAATTAAAATAGATGGGCAGTCTACTAAATTCCTACTTGATCTGTATAAGTAGAAGAGTTCTAGGCTGAGTGAACAAAACCCTAACTTGATTTACACAAAGAGTCACAGCCCCTTAATCCACTCCCAGACATGAGACAGTTTACAGACCCAGAGCCCCTTGAATGAGGCAAAGGCCAGGTCCCCTTGGGAAAGGATCTTGTTACACTGCCAAAAATTTATACTGTTAGTCGTCCTCCCAGCTTTCCCCAAAGAGATCTACGGCCTTTTACCAGGGTAACCATGTGTATTAGTCAGCCAAAGGGGTGCTGATGTAATGTACCAGAAATCTGTTGGTTTTTATAAAAGGCATTTATTTGGGGGTGAAAACTTACAGTTACAAGGCCCTAAAGAGTCCAATCAAGGTTGATTTCTCACCCAAGGTCAGTTGCCATGTGTTGAATAAGATGGCGGGCGATATCTGTGAGAGTTCAGCCTTCCTCTTCCTCTTACAGTTCCGTGGGCCCAGCTTCTTCTGATCTCAGCTGTAGGTTGGAGGGCTCGTTTCTTTCTGGGCTCCACTGCTCTGGTCTCTTCACAAGGTCAGCTGTAAACTATCAGGCCTGGGCCACAGGATCCTCTTCCATGTCTATGGAGTGCCTTTCCTCTGTGTATCATCTGTCTCCTTGACTGAGTGTCCATTTATATAGCCCAGCAAGGGAACAGGGACTCAACCCTGCATGCCCTAATGACGTGGTTGAATCAAAGCACTAATCTTAACATAATCAAATTTGAATTTAATACAATCAAAGGGTGTCATGCCCAGAGGAACAGACCAGTTAACAAACATAATCAATATCTATTTTTGAAATTCATAAATAATCTCAAACTGCCACATCATGCATTGGGGAAGAGGAAATGATCAGACATTTCAGGAATTTTAGACACTGGCTCAAAAGTGACATTAATTGCAGGAGACCCAAAATGTCACTGTGGTCCACCAGTCAGAGTAGGGGCTTATGGAGGTCAGCTGATTGATGGAGTTTTAGTTCAGGTCCATCTCACAGTGGGTCCAGTGGATCCCTAGACCAATTCTTTGGTTATTTTCCCAGTTCCAGAATGCATAATTGGAATAGACATACTCAGCAACTGGCAGAATCCCCATATTGGATCCTTGACTTGTGGAGTGAGTGCTATTATGGAAGGAAAGGCCAAGTGGAAGCCACTAGAACTACCCCTACCTAGAAAAATAGTAAATCAAAGGCAATACCAGATTCCTGGAGGGATTCCAGAGATTAGTGCCACCATCAAGGATCTGAAGGATGTAAGGGTGCTGATTCCCACCACATCCCCATTCAACTCCCCTATTTGGCCTGTGCAGAAAACAGATGGATCTTGGAGGATGATAGTGGATTATTATAAACTTAACCAGGTGGTGACTCCAACTGCAGCCGTTGTTCCAGATGTGGTATCATTGCTTGAGCAAATCAACACATCTCTGGTAAGTGGTATGCAGCTATTGATCTGGCAAATGCTTTTTTCTCAGTAGCCATTAGTAAGGCCCACCAGAAACAGTTTATTTTCAGCTGGCAAGGCCAGCAACTCTCAAGGCATATCAGCTCTCCAGCCCTGTGTCATAATATTGTTCTCAAGGATCTTGATCCTCTCTCTCTTGCAAGGCATCACACTGGTCCACTATATTGATGATATCATGCTGATAGGACTTAGTGAGCAAGAAGTAGCAAAGACTCTAGACTTATTGGTAAGGCATTTGTGTGAGAGAGGATGGGAGATAAATCCAACAAAAATACAAGGGCCTTCCACCTCAGTGAAATTTCTAGGTTTCCAGTGGTGTGGAGCATGTCGAGATATCCCTTCTAAAGTGAAGGATAAGCTGTTGCATCTGGCCCCTCCTATGATAAAAAAAAAAAGGCACAATTTTTAGTTAGTTTCTTCGGATTTTGGAGATAACACATTCCTCACTTGGGTGTGCTACTCTGGCCTATTTACTGAGTGGCAGAAAAGCTGCTAGTTTTGATTGCGGACTAGAACAAGATGAGGCTCTGCAACAGGTCCAGGCTGCTGTGCAAGCTGCACTACCACTTGGCCATATGATCCAGCAGGTCCAATGGTGCTGGAAGTGTCAGTGGCAAATAAAAATGCCATCTGGAGCCTTTGGCAGGCCCCTATAGGAGAATTACAAAGCAAACCCTTAGGATTTTGGAGCAAAGTCATGCCATCCTCTGTAGATTACTACTCTCCTTTTGAGAAACAGCTTTGGGCCTGCTACTGGGCCTCAGTAGAGACTGAATGCTTAACCATGGACCACCAAGTTACCATGAGACCTGAGTTGCCTATCATGAGCTGGGTATTGTCTGACCCACAAAACCATAAAGTTGGTCATGCACAGCAGCACTCCATCATAAAGGGGAAGTAGTACTTATGAGATAGTGTTTGAGCGAGTCCTGAAGACACAAGTAAGTTACATGAGGAAGTGGCTCAAATGCCCATTGTCACCACTCCTGCCATGTTACCTTCTCTTTCCCAGCCCACAGCTTTGGCCTCTTGGGGAGTTCCTTATAATCAATTGACTGAGGATGAGAAAACTCAAGCCTGGTTACAGATGGTTCTGCATGATATGCAGGCACCACCCAAAAGTGGACAGCTGCAGCACTGCAGCCGTTTTCTGGAATGTCCCTGAAGGACAGTGGTGAGGGCAAATCCTTCCAGTGGGCAGAACTTTGAGTAGCACATTGGGTTGCTCATTTTGCTGGGAAGAAGAAATGGCCAGAGGTGTATTTGTACACTGATCCATGGGCTGTTGTCAGTGGTTTGGCTGGATGGTCAGGGACTTGGAAGGAACATGATCGGAAAATTGGTGACAAAGAAGTCTGGAGAAGAGGTAGACCTTTCTGAGTGGGCAAAAAATATGAAAATATTTGTGTTCCATGTGAGTACTCACAAGAGTGTGACTTAGCAGATTAAGATTTTAACAATCAAGTGGATAAAATGACCCACTGTGTGGCTAGCACTCAGCCTCTTTTCCCAGTCACTCTTGTGGCTCACAAACCAAGTGACCATGGAGGTAGGGATGGAGGTTATGCATGGGCTCAGCAACATGGACTTCCCCTCACCAAGGCTGGCTTGGCTACAGTCACTGCTGAGTACTCAATCTGCCAGCATCAGAGACCCACACTCAGCCCCCGATATGGCAGCATTCCCCCGCTGATCAGCCTGCTACCTTGTGGTAGGTTGATTACATAGGACCACTTTGATCATGGAAGGGGCAGCTATTTGTTCTAATAGGAATAGGCAGGTACTCCAGATATGGGTTTGCCTCCCCTGGACACAATGCTTCTTCCAAAACCACCATCTGTGGACTCACCGAATGTCTCATCCACTGCCTTGACATTGTGCACAGCATTGTTTCTGATCAAGGAACCAACTTCACAGCAAATGATATGTGGGAATGAGCACATGCTCATGAAATTCACTGTATTACCATGTTCCCCATCATCCTGAAGCAGTTGAATTGATAAAACAATGGAGTGGCTCCCCCCGCCCCGTTTTAAAAACAAATCAATTTTATTGATACAAATTTATAAAGCATAAATCCATCCAAAGTGTACAATCAATGGTATTCGGTACAATCAGATAGTTGTTCATTTATCACTCCAATCATTCTTAGAGCATCTTCATTATTCCAGCAACAATAAAAATACTAAAAAACAAAAACCTATCAACCAAACAAAGCTCATCACCTCTCAATCTCTCTATGCTTCTCCTGCCATACATAGCTGCTATTCTGTTTCCTTCTCTCTAGTTTATTTGTATTTATATTTCATAAAAAAAAATAGTCTTATATAGGCAATATCACCCATATTCGTATTTTACATGAGGTTTCACTATGTTATACAGTCCCAAGCTACATTTTTTAGCCTTCCTTCTAGTAATATAAATGTCCTTAGGCTTTCCCTTTTAACCACTGTCATACCCATATATAATAGCTCTGCTATTCACAAATAGTATGATGCACTCTCAACATTTCATTTCATTTCCAAAGATTTGCAAACAAGATTTTAACCAATTCTGCAAAGATTAACCATCAGCTTTCTATTCTCTATCCTCATTCTATTTTTTGGTGACCTCTATTCTAATTATTAATTCCATGAGTTTACATAATATATTTAGTTCATAATAGTGCAATCATACAAGATTTGTCCTTTTGTGTCTGGTTTTGCTTCACTCAACATAATGTCCCCCAGGTTCATCCATGTTGTCATATGCTTTTTGACTTCATTTCTTCTTACCACTGCATATTATTCCATTGTGTGTGTACATCACAGTTTGTTTATCTATTTATCAAACAAACTGGGTTGTTTCCACCTTTTGGTATCATGAATAACGCTGCTATGAACATCGGTGTGCAGATGTCTGTTTAAGTTACTGCTTTCAGTTCTTCTGAGTATATACCTACTAATGATATTGTTGGGTCCCATGGCAAGTCTTTATTCAATTTCATTAGGAACTGCCAAACAATCCTCCACAGTGGCTGTATCATTCTACATTCCCACCAACAGTGAATAAGTGTTACTAGCTCTCCACATCCTCTCTACATTTACAGTTTTCTGACTTTTTAATAGTGACCAGTCTAATAGGTGTGAAATATCCAATTTTAGTTTTGATTTATATTTCCTTAATTGCTTGGGGTGTTGAACATTTTTTCAAGTGTTTCTTTGCCATTTGTATTTCTTCCTTGGACAAACGTCTTTTGCCCATTTTTTTAACCAGGTGGTTTGTCTCTTTATTGTTGAGTTGTATGATCTCTTTATGTATCATGGATATTAAACGCTTATTGGATATGTGATTGCCAAATATTTTCTCCCATTAAGTTGGCTGTCTTTTCACCCTTTTGACAGAGTCCTTTGAGGTGCAAAAGTGTTTAATTTTTTTTTTTTAAAGATTTATTTATTTATTTATTTATC
>JAQZBX010113898.1:0-10066 GCA_029593785.1 Cabassous unicinctus
CTCCTTCCGGCAGCAACTCTCGTCTCATCTTTGTGCCAGGGAACCGCATGATTCTCGATCAAAACATAACCAAGACAAAAAACAAACAACAAATAAACAAAAATAAAACAAACAAACAAAAAACAAACCCACAACCAAGAGAACAAATAAAACCCGTGGTGAAAACCGGGGTGGGGCCACCTACTCCCAAGCCTGCCTGGTTCAGTTGTGACCCCCTAATCTGTGGGAGTATGCAAGCAGAGCCTGGGTACACACGTGGATGGGATGTTGTAGAGGGAAATGCACAGAGTAATTCCCAGCATCTAGTCCCCCTTCTCCTGCCAAGAGTACCCTGACTTTCCTTTGGGGTGTTCGCTCCTCTCCTTCTCAGCCACGGGTTTTGGGGTAATTGATCTCCATCTCCAGCTTTCGCTGGAGCCAATGTATGTCTCTCCAGCTCCCTGCCCACCAGGACTGGCTCCGAGATGCTCCTTCAACTCTGTTAGAACCAGTGAAATGTTTGCTAGGCTTTGGGGAGAAAGAAACCCTCTAGGTACGCATCTACGTGAACTTGGAAAGGTGTAGCCAGTGCTGCTGCTGCTGGGAGAAGAGCCTTTGCATTAGAGAGAAACTGGGCACAGGGGCTAAAGAAGTAGCCTGCCTGACGCCAGAACGCCCTGCGGCTTTTCAGGTCCAGAACCAGCAAATTCCTTTGGAACTTAAGTCGGTTTAGTTTCAGTTTCTGTCTCAAGGTTTTCTAACTAATAGAGGGAGTCAAGCACTTATAAAGCCTGAATAGCCCAAACCATCTATTTCCTTTTCTTTTTTTAACCCATCCCTTTTAACCTTATCAATTAATGGGGCTAGAAATAAATTCTGGATTCTTCTGGCCACTTCCCAAGCTTCACCCCTAACGAGGGCAAATAATTGAGAATTGAGCCGGTGATGTTAAAACCACATATTCAAAACGTTCAAGTAATCCTAGGTGGTCCCGACTCGCAGGGCAATGGGTGAGGGGTGGAAATAGAGGAGAGATTCCAGGGGAGGTTAATACATAGGTTCCTCCTATGCTGCAACATCAAGATTCAGCTGCCCCGTTGTTTCCACCTGATGATATTTTGGAGAAAACCTCCTGGCCGGCCTTGGAGGCCACTGGAGACGAAGATTGTCACAGAGTCCTATGACTGTCCCCGATCCTGGAGCATCCAGCGGAGGGAGGGAGGGCAAGGCAGGAGCTCCGGCTGCGGCTCCAGGGGTCGGAGGAGACCCTCACTCACAGCTGCTCTCCTGCCTCCCATCCGCCTCCTCCCTCGATTGTCAGGGACAGGTCCAGGCTTTGGGGTCCCAAGGCTTATTCAATTCCAGGGAATCTCTTTAGAAAAAGAACATAAAACTACAAATACAAGATCAGGTATGGAAGTGAATATGTATATAAAGAGAGAAAAGAAATGCCAACAAAGTGCAAATGTACAAAGATCAGTGGTTGCCAAGGGTTGGAGGGGGATGACAAAGAGGAGCACAGGGCAGCTTTAGGCAGTGGATTCTGTGTGATACTGGAATGGTGGGCACAGGACCTCAGGCACCCCTCATGTGTCTGTAACTACACAACTGTACACTAAGAGTGAACCTTAATGTAAGCTTTAGGCTTTAGCTAATAATAATGTATTGTATTGGTCCATCAATTGTAACAAAGGTACCAGGCCAATGCAAGATGGTAATCACAGGACAAACTACAGGTAGTGGGGAGCACGGGGTATATGGGAACCTCTGTACCTTCTGCACACGTTTTCTGTAAACCTAAAACTGCTCTGAAAAATCAAGTCTATTTTTTTTAAAAAGCTGGTACATACCACAGTGGTCTTTGTACCCCCCAAAATCGAGAAAAATAACTTCTTCTCCTCCTTATTCTTTGACTTATTATAATGATCTGCTTAACCAACCTCTATTATATTTGGGTGTTTTTTTTTTTGCCCTACAAACAATTTTATTTTTTATTTATTTATTTTTAATATATATATTTTAAAAGATACTTAGATTACACAAATTTTACACAAAAATTGTAGGGATTCCCATGTGCCCCACCTCCCACTCCTCCCACAACCTCCCACATAAACGTCCTTCATTAGTGTGGCACATCACCTGCAATGGATATACACATCCTGGGGCTTTGCCACTAAGCATGGACCATAGTTCACATTGTAGACCACTCTCTCTCCCACACAGTTCTGTGTGTTATATGATGATACAAAATGGCCTATATCTGTCATTGCAATGTCACTCTGGATAATTCTCAAGTCCTGAAAAAGCCCCTATATTACAACTGCTTTTCCCTCTCCCTGCCCCCAAAGCATCCGGTGGCCACTGGCTCCACATTAATGTCGTAACTACTTCCATTGCATGAATCACAATATGTCTATAACAGAATACCAGTAAGTCCACTCCAGTCTTATTATATTTGTTTTTACTACATTTTTGGCTGCATATGGTCTTCTTATATGAGCAATTTCATAAGATTCTTTTCTAGAGAGAGAATAAAAAGATACTTTAATCTTACCCGTAGCATAGGGGCTTGAAACTTGTATTTTATCACTGATGCCATAGAAAGTCTCACAACTCATCATCGCATTGCTTCCTCTACAGCATCCCTGCTGGGCTCAAGTGTGCTTCCTGCCTGGGGCAGGCGCTGGGAACCCCAGCCCTTGGATCTCCAGCCCTTGGAACTCCTTGGCAGGCTCCCAACTGCTACTGCCACTTCTCCAGTCCCATCAGTTCTCACCAGTACTCTTTCCAGCTTCCTCCCACATTGGCCTGGTCCTGGGCTCAGGGTGGGGGGCGGGATGGGTGAAGTGGCCATGAAGTCCTTGACATAAAGGCCTGAGCAGGGAGAGGAGCAGCGTCTTTTTCTGATCCTTTTCTTTGGGGTCACCAAGGGCAGGTGATGGGTGGATGCAGGGTGAATGTGGAGGGAGCACTGGTAGCCCCTGGCTCTGGGCACAGACTGAGACTAGGGTGCAGAAGCTGATCTTACTATGTGCTCTTGGAGTGTAGCAAAGCCTGGGCAAAAAGAGTCACAATGACAAGCTCAAAGATGGCACAGTAACAGGCTCAAAATGTAAGTCAGCCCCTGGAGTCTCTTTCCTTTGGGGCTGCTAAGCCAGTAAATGTCAGTGTGAAGCTTTGTCACCTTGTGGGAAGTGCCCTCCTTACAGAAAAATGTCACGGCAGAAAGCAGAGGCAGTAGATGGAGGGAGTCCGATTTCTGTTGATATTACTTGAGCTCCTGCAGTTCCATGCCTGAAATCCACCACTGGTCTTTCGATATATGAGCCAATAAACTCTCCTTTTGCTTCTAACTGTTCAGATTGGTTTTCTGTCACTTATAATGAAAATAAGTGACATCAGATGGGAAGGCTTTGTAAACTAAGACAGGAACAGAAAGGCATTGCAATCCCAGCAGGAACATAAACCCCAGCTCAGCCCTCCCGCGGCTATCTATAGTAGAGGGACTGGGTCTCCCAGACATGCAGGCCATGTTCCTCCAGGCCCCGCCTGCCCTACCCTGGGCTTCTGCTGCTCCTGCTTGGAAATACCTTCACTGTCCTCTTTCCCCACCCTCTTCACCCACCCTTTTGGCTCCCTTTATCTCTGATGCCTGTCCCTGCTAAGGCTGACAAGTGGCTGATAAGGAAAGTGACAGCATGAGCAGAAATTGTCCCTACCTCACACTTCTCGTTGCTCCTACCCCTGGAGCAAACATTTGTTATTTTGGGGGCTGCCCAGAATCTTTGAATGCCTTTCCTATGTTTGGGGCATTTTCTATTTTATGAGCCTGTTCCTGCCCCAGGTAGAAGACAGAATTGTGCTTTCCCAGCATCCCTTGCAGCTAGGGCAGTCATGTGACATAGTTCCATCAATCAGATGCACCTACACAAGACCATAATTTTAAAACCAATGATGCCAAGAAGCAAATGTTCTGTTTATTCTGGGCATCTGTGTGCCCAGCTAACATCTGGGCTCTGTTACCATGCATGGAAAGGAAGACAGGTTCTAGAGGGCTAATAACAGCCTCTGCCCCACTTCTGAGAATGTCTATTCATTCAGTGAACTATAAGGCAAGGTTACCAGCTGAGGGTAAGGAAGTTAAAAGGGATGGGAGAGGTTTCAAGGAGAAGGTAGGAAATCACTAAGTCAGGACGCTGTGGAAGATGGTGTGGAGGGTCAGGCTGAGGTTTGAGTTCAGGATGGATTGATTACAAGTGAAACATGTTTTTCAAGTTATATGACTTTTCTCCTGCAACATTCAAAGCCCATGTGCAAGCAGAGAGAAGGTGGGTGTCTATGTTAATCCAGGTTTAGCAATGTCAAGTGCACAAGAGATTGTTTGCATGGGACTCATTAAAAGGTTGGACATGGGTTCTAGGTTGGACACAAAGGAAAGTGATGGCAGGAAGAGGTTCACTGATGCTGAGAAGGCAGCGGGATCAGGGATTGGCATTTGAGTCAACTATTATTGAACTTTAGCCACAATAGGACAACATTAGAGTGTGAATAAAGGCTTGATAACCATACATCTCAGCAAAGATCACTCACCTCATGGAAGAATGAGTGAAGGCCTGACACGAATGTTGGCTAATGTTCTGTTTACATTAATGACACAGAAGTAAAACAATTAAGATGTTATGTCAGGATTTCACTCCATCAACTACATGAGCAACTTGTTTTCTGAATAGCATAATAGTGTTCCAACATTGGAAGATTATTTCCCCAGATTTCTGTGCCATTTACAATGTAACACCTATAGACATGACCCACTTTTAAGTGTAATCAGCATTATTAACATTTTATCCATCACTTCCTTAAGTCTGGAAAATCAAGGTAAAAGCAAGCCCTGATTTCTAGGGTTCCCTAATCTCAGGTCCAGAGAGGAGAAACTGAGGCCCATAGCCATGAATCAGTGAGACCAGCAGAACTGACTAGAACTCAGGCCTCCTACCAACCAGTTTGAATTGGTGGTGAATGATAAATATTCTGGATAAGAGATAATGAGGGGATGAACACTGCTGATATATGAGTGAAAAAGCATCCTCCCCCTCACCAAAAAGTCCTAGCCAATGGCAATAAAGAGAGCAGAGAATATGGAGTCCTCAGTGGGATTAGGGGTGATACTGGGAGGACTCCATGCCAGGCTTGGTGCCCTGGAGGTGCCTTGAGAAAGCCCATGGTGCAGCAAAGACTCCATACGACGTCTTCTTTATAAGCACTGCAGAGACGCTCTGCGTGGGGAGGCTGAAGCACAGAGGCAGATCTTCGGAAACCCTCAGAGCCTGAGACTGCATTCTCACTTTTGTCCCTTCACCCCAGCACAAGCGACCTCCCCTGGGAGGGGCGACTCTTGAAGAACCTCAGAACTTCTACTCTGGGGCCCAGGCAAGCAGGAAGCTGGAGACCATCTGCTTAACTACGGTTCCAGCATCTTCTGAGCAGACTCAAGAGGCTGTGGAGATGTCAATGCGGCTGTACTGGACACCAGGCGAGCTCTGCCTGTAGCCAAAGCTCAGGGCAAACCTGCCAAGCAGAGATGAGCAGGGTCACAGGGTGGCAGGGCTGGGGGCCTTCCCCAGGGAGATGGGAGGAGACCATCCCCTGCAGCCTCCACCCCTACCCTAGCCCTTCCTGCTTCCTGCCTTAATGTGCACTTCCATGTCGTCTCACCCGGACTACTCAACAGCTCCCCCTGGTCTCCCTGCTTCTCCCCTCACCCCCTACAGCCTGTTCTCCCCTCTGCAGGCAGAGCCACTCCCCTGCCTAGAAGCTTCCAGGAGCTCCTCATCACCAACAGCCCCCGCCACTCCCTCCTGCACGACCGGCCCCTCGGCCTCATCTCCTTCCACTGCTGTTTGCTCATCACTCTCCAGCCACAATGGCCTCCTGGCTCTTTCTTCAAAATACCCAATTTGTTCCCACTGGAGGGTGTTTGCTCCCACGGTTCCCTCTACCTACATTTTCTTCCAGCTCTTGAAATGGGTTGTTTTTTTCTCATCATTCAGGTCTTAGCTCAACTATCACCTCCTCAGAGAGGTCTTCCTTGACCATCCCTTCATTCATTCGACAAAGGCATTGATCACCTGTGCTGTGCCGGGCCCAGCTCTAGGCCCTGGGAATAGGGCAGTCAACAGACAAGACACAAAAATGTCCCTGTGCTTGTGGAGAATTCACAGTGCACCCGTATCAGGAGTGTATCCTTCACACACTGGTACCTGGGTAAAAGTAACCCCAGCCCTCAAATCTACTGCTTACTCTCTGACAGCTTAATTGGCTTTATTAACTTCATGATATAACTCCAGATCTGGAATTATTTTATTTATGTATTTGCAAGTTGTGAAGTCTGTCTCTCCCCCTGACATTAAAATGTCAATTCCCCCTGAGTCCAGAGGTAGGGTCTGTCTTGGTCACCGGTTTGTCCCCAGACCCTAGAAGAGCATCTGGCTCCTAGCTGGCACTTGAAAATATTTGTTGAATGCATTCCTGAGAAATCAGGATAGAACAGGGACTTCTGAAATTTCTCTTTGTGATTCTATCACACTTGTGGATGGCAAGGTCTCTTTTGAACCTAATGAGAAAGCAAAAGGAACAGCCTTATGGCAACCAATGGCCATTGATTAGGAGAGGCTGTGAGTCCCTTGTTACTAAGCTCTGGCCCCCTAAAGGAGGCAGGGGACTGGACCTATAAGACGTACACCCCCATTTCCAACAAGTACATCCGAGGCGTAGAGAAGTGAGAGGTAAGCCCACAGCAGTGGATGCTGGCACTGTCCAGCGTCCATTCTCCCTTTTTCTTGGGGAAATCTCCTGCTGCAGGAGGTCTTGGTAGTACTGTCAATCAAGGAGCCCCGTCCTATACTAGTCAAGGTGGGACATGGGGGTTTGGCACATACACCAGCCCTGGCCAATCAGATGTTCTCCTGGGAATGTGCTTTGTGTGGCGCAAGTGAAGAACTGAAAACGGCGGGTGCTGAAAAGACTGTCCAGTTAGCTCCCACTGTCAAAATCCCTGGACCTTCTCTGGTCCTGTGCTCCCCAAAATCGAGTTTCTTTTTTTCTCCCTGTGGTCTCTGACATCAGAGGTCCCCCAAACTCTAGGAACTGGAGTGATGATTCCTCTGGATACAAAACTGCCTGCAGATACTGCCAAAGCCCCTGACTTCCTGTCCTCTTGAGGCCAGGGCCTAGGCTCTCCCATGTGACCCTGAGCCCCAAGCCCCCAGGTCCAGTCTGACACCCGCCTCAGCTGCAGTCACATCCTGCCTTACCCCAAAGCTGGCTTCTACCTGCCCCTCTGCCTCCTTTGTGTCCCACAGTTTTCCCCAAGAGAGCCGGGATGGCAGGAATTCCATGTTGCTCCCCCATTCAAGTCTATTAATAGAACCCTTGGTTTGCCACTGGGTGTGGCTAAGTTCTGTCCACGGGGGTGTGAGCGAGAGTGATCTGGGCAACTTCTGGGTTGCATCCTTCTCTCCCCACCCCCCACCCCTTCCCACTGGCAGGAACATAGACAGGGCAGTGTGCCATTTGGGGCCACGCAGACAAAGGTAATAAGGAAGGGATGCCTGGGTCCATGGATGACTTCAAGGAGCACAGCCGCCACCCCGGCCCTGGGCCACCTGCATGTGGACCTTCAGGAAGCCAGATCTATTTCCTCACCAATACAGCCAGGTTGGCGAGAGGCCTGCCAAAGGTGTAATTCCCAAAACTGGACAGCTGACCTGACAGAGATCTGGGGTGTGACATGTTAGAGGTTTTGACATCAGTCTCATTCTGCACAGCTTTGAAGGCCAGATTGGAGTGGGGCATGGCAGGCAGCTGCAGCGAGGTAAGTTTCAATGCAGTTATCAGAATAATTTTTATTTTACTCTTTTAGGGCCACCCAGGAATAAAATGGGTAGTCAGGAACTGGTGACCTTTCCTTTACTACAAGAGATTCCTGGGTCTCATTTGCCAACCATGCTGAGGATTATAGCACTTTGAGGTCCCTTGCGACACTCCCATTTCACTCTTCTCTTCTTTTAACAGCCTAAAATCCCATGTTCTAAGATTCTGAACTCCTCTCTGTGACCTGAAGATGTCACATGATCTAGCTCCTACCCACTTGTCTGACCTCCTCCTCCCTCGCTCACGCTGATCCAGCTACGCTAGCTTCCTTGTTGTTCCTTGCACATGCTAGACTGGCTCTGACCTCAGGGCCTTTGCACGCACTGTTCACTCTGCCTGGAATGCACCTTCCCCTCATTTGTACATGGCTGCCTCCTCCTTCTCACCAATGTGTCATCTGAAACTGTACCTCCTCAAGAGAGGCCTTCCTTCTTAGGCCACCCACTGTAATTCAGCCACAACCCCCTGTCCCTCTGTCACCCTCTCTGCCAAGCTAGCCTTCTCAATATATTTTGCATCAAATTTTCACTAACATCACTAGCTGAAATGCTCTTGCTTATGGTCTGCTTGTGTATTTTCTGTCCCTCTCCCCCACTAGAATGGAGGAATAGTGAGGAAGAAGATCTCGTGGCTCTTACTCTCCACCATATTTTCCGAGGCCCAGAGCAATCCTCGCACATAGTAGAGGCTTCACAAATATACACAGAATGAATGGATTAAGCCCACAATTCTATGTGTGTGATTCTAAAAGGCCACGGTTTCTCTGTTTCTCCAAGATTCCATTACTCTAAGAGTCTGTGGTTTTAAGATTCCACTCTCCTAACCTTTTATGATTCTAGGATTGCATAATTTAAAAATTCCTGTGAGCTGGGCCTTAAAGTCAAATGAAACTCCACTGTAGGAAGATACAAAATAACTCAAGGAAAACAGATGTGTGGAAAACAGGACAAAATCCACAGTGTCCAGGCAGTAAAAGAGATAGGAAGAGAAGAAAAAGCTCTCTTGGCAAAGAGAAAGCATGAGGATTAAAATCCTGAAGCCATGGGCTCGGGGTATGATGAGACCCTTCCCCCCAGCCCACCCTGTCTGAGCCACGTACCATCTCCTCCGGAACTGCTGATCTATCTCCGCCAACGACTGGCCTTTGGTTTCAGGGACGAATAAATAGACGAAGACCAGACCGAGGACAGCAGTCAGCCCGTAGAGCAGGAAGGTCCAGCACAAGCCAATGGCACCTGAGACCAGGAAGGCAGGAGTGGGGGGATGGGGTGGGAGTGGGGGAAGGGGGGAGGAGGGCAGTTGGGGGCAGGGAGCTGAAGACTCCATCCCCACAGCCTGGGCCAACTGGCTCTAGTTCAAAATCAGCTCACCCAAAGTGAATTCTCTAAACGGTCAATTTGCAAAATGGCCAATTTCTCAAAAGCTGTCAGATAAGTACCTTAAAGCAGGAGTAGGACGGTTTGTCCCAAAGGCAGGAAAAGGACCAGGGCACAAGTCCACAAACACAGAGAGATAGCCACTTGTACTGATGGGAAAGACCATGTGCCTGCATCTAAAACACCAACCAGGGGTGCTCGGCCTGAAAACGTGAACTGAGGGAAAATGACAGTCAACTCAGCAGCAAACAGCTGCAGGGACAGAGCCTTGGCAAAGCTTAGCTTTGAAAAACAATCCTTGGGAATTCCACGAATTGGTCATTCTGTGAATTGAGCATTCGGGGAATTGAGTCTGGCCTGTATCTGACCGTTCAGGTGAGAGGACCGAAGGTACGGCTTGGTCAGGTGGGGTCTCAGCATCCCAGCCTCTCCCTCTTCCTGGAGCCTCAGGTGGACAGGGTGTCAGGGCCAGAGACCCAGGCCCTCAGCGTGACGCTGCCTCCTCGGATGTCAGTCAGCCCGAGACAGAGAAAGGAGGCCATGGAGGAAGCACAGATCACGATCTGGACACCATTTTCACATCTAACGGCCATGGCCACACTCCTCCGAGTCACTCCCCCTTGACCAGCTTGACCTCTACCTGATCACTACGCCAGCAGGGAGAGCACTGGGCTGGGAGTCAGGAGGGCTGGGTTCTTTCTCCCATCCACTCTCTCATACATTCCACATAAAGGAAAATACTTGAAGATCGAGGCAGCAGGGAGAAGCTTGGCTTCCCTAAG
>JAQZBX010113899.1:0-10063 GCA_029593785.1 Cabassous unicinctus
GAGTTCTGACTCATTATAAGACCTTGTAATGAGAGAAATAAAACACAAAGTGAAACCAAGTTGGTGGTTCCAAGACTGGAATTCTGCCTGCTTCTTTCCATATACACATCAAAGTGAGAAATGCAACTTCTTCTTCACAGTCCAAGGTGGTAAGTAAAAGCCCAAAATATTTAGTGCCAGGCTCCCAGGTTACTACGAACAGCCTAAAACATTTAAATATTCACTTGAAAGAACTCAGATAGGTTTCAGCCCTGATAAAAAGTGGGACACAAGCTTCCTCATAATGACAAAATCTCTTAAAGCCCACTCTAGTATAACATTTGAAAATATGTTAAATTATATAATAAAATGATGAGTGAAACTTCTTGGGAGTTACAAAAGAGATGTTTCTAATCTTTTCAACATATAAAGGGGAAAACCTTCTCTTTAAAGGTGTCTTTAAAGTAAAACTTTTCTTTCTGTGCTTTTTATACTAACATCTAACTTGTCCACTTTGGTTGTAAGCAAGTCAAGAACGCCATCTTGCTTTTCAACTTCCATCTGCTTCCCCATGGCTCTGTTGTTCAGGGAGCCTTCCCCAGGAATAACTCATCTAGATTGCTGTGGATGTTCTGGTGACAAGCTCAGAGATGTGGGTTCTTTGGTAAGCCTCAGCACTCATGGCAGAGCTGAAACCTCCAGTGATAGACTCAGATTACCCAGTTTTTGAGGTTTGTGTAGCTAGCCTGGTACTTCAACTGCTGTACATTACTTGTAGTTATAGCTTCTTTCAATCTGCTCCTGGGCTGGGGTCCTTGGCAGTCACCACAGATATCTCTCCAGCCTGGGTGTGCTGAAACTGATCCCTTCTGTCCAGGAGGCCACTGTGTCTCTCAATCAGCTTCAATTCCTTCCTTAGTTATGGCAGGGATTTGTGCAGTAGCTGCTTATGGCTATCTATGTGGGCAACTGCAACTGATCTGTATTGTTGGGAAAACTTAGTGTGCTTTTCAATCAACCCTCTTCACACCTGCCAGGGGTAGATTTTAAATCAATCTGAAGGTATAGGAAGGCTGCTGGCTTCTTTCACACTTGGGTGGATTTAAACTTTAGCTGTGCTTAAAATGGAATCTAGCTAAAGGAAATTGTTAATCAATAGCCATAGTCAGTGCCAGGCAATGCCCTTTATCCTGCTATTGGTTAACGGGGCTTCTATTAACAGCCAGGGAGTGGCTCCCAAGGTGGCCTGCCATGCAAGTGTGGGATGAGCACCAGCCTCTGGAGCATGGGGAAATCTACTTCACAAATCTTCACCACAGATTTTCAGTCACAACCTTCCACTCTTCTTTGGATGGTGTATGGTGTCCTTCTGTTCTCTAGAGGCCCTCAAACAGTTTATTTAGATAGACCCTGATGGACTATTGCTTTCCTGTAGAATAACCTATATCTTAGAGCTCCCTACTCTTCCACCATCTTGGATCCCTGTCCCTTGACCCATTCTTAGCCTATTTCTGTACATCCTGCTTATAGTCAGAATAATAACCACATTTAAACATGGGTGAATGAAAGAATTACAATGAAATCAAAATATAAGAACTAAGGGATAAATTGAACTAAAAGTGTTAAAAAATTTTAATACCTTCAGAGCATAAAAAGGCAGTACAGCAAGCAAATAAATATTTAACATGATATAATAATGAAAATGATATATATATTTTTTATCTCAGGAGGATATAAAAATATGAGTCGCAAAACACAGTAATAAATTAGATACAAAACAAGCAGAAACCGAGTATAATTTAGTAAAATGTGAGAGTGATTAGACATCAGAAAAGCACAGTTAAGGACAGAAAACTTGAAAAGGGCAGATATGAAGAAAAATCAATTGAAATGAAAAAGAAATTTTAAAAGTTGAGAGAAGCTGGAAAAACTAAATTGCTGAAATGTAATTTTCAAAAGTTTAAAAACTTGACATATATAGGTATAAAATGAATACATTTCAAAAATATATTTATTATTTGTTTAATAGGAGAATCATTAAGAGGAAAAATGATTTCAAGAGCTTTTAAGTACCTTATTTTAAAAAGTATCAAAAATAATTTTTTCCTTTTCAAATTTATTGATTATATATGCATATAAATTAGTACATACATCATAAGTGTAAATGAATTTGCATGAACAGAAAATAGTCCTTTAAACAGAATCAAGACTCAGAAGCAGAATATTGTCATCATTCTGGAACTCTCCCTTAAGCTGTCTTCTAGTAAGGATTGGAAATATATTTGTCTGGAAAGGATCTATGGAAAATCCTTTTCTCTGAGAGCTTTGATCCCCTTGAACCTAATGCAAAACTGATAAGGTTTTCAGGAATTTTGTATGAGTGGATAAAATGCCAGGCTGGATGGAAGGAGACAGAGGCAGAAAACAGGAAGGCAAAAAAAAGATTTCAACAGCAGAACCATGGAATTAGAAGTCTCCACTGAAGCCATCCCCTCAGGCCAAGACTTTGGGTAAGGCAGGATTCTAACACAGGACTTAGTGGGGGCAGGCCTTCTGCCTAGATGTTCAGGAAGACTTGAGTTAACACCTCAATGCAAGAGGGTGTGTTTTTCACAGAGTGCCTGGCCAGGATCCCAATGCATGGCACTTGGATACTATTCTTTGCAGAGAGCAGAATCACTATCAATATGCTTGAAAAGGGGGGTTGGGGGGAATGTCACTCCAGCAGGCCCAGAGGTCAAAGCATTGATTGACAGATGAATCTCAGACATTGAAATCTAATGGAATTTGCCAGGCTGTATTTCAAACTTGCTTTGAAAACTTAATATCTTTTACACTCCTATTCCTCTTTTCTGGAATGGGAATGTCTATGCTATGCCTGTCCAAATGTTGTATTTTGGAACTAGGTAACTCTTAAAAGGTTTCACAGTTCAAAAGACTAGAGAAAATTTTTTCCCACGTTGGACTACAGCCACAGTAGATTTTGACCTGACTTAAGACTTAGAGATGTTTGTGAAGTGACTTAAGGATTTTGGGTAAGTAGATGAGTGAATGTATTTTGCATGTGGGAAGAACATGACATTTTGTATTCCTGTGGGCAGATTTGTGTTCCAATGTTAACCACTTCCTACCAGGAAGCACGGTGATCACCTTGAGGAATGGTTACATATTGGAGCCTGAGTGTGGGACTCTGTTGTTGACAGATTGGACACTCAGCAAGGGCGATTGCCCAGGTCAACCTTGGTGAGTAGAAGTCCATGTTGCTGAGCTCATGGATAATCTCCATCCTTGTCACTATGGCCTGTTTGTTCTTGAGTCCTTTGGACAGTAACAAGAGTGGCTGGAAAAAGTCTGACTGGTATTTAAAGAACATCCATTTAATTATAAAATCTTCCTATGCTAAAGACACTGTGTCATGAACATTCACATGGGATTCAAATATTTTCATATTTTTCATCCATTCAGAACCTTCTATCTACACAGCTCTTAAACAGACCAATTAGTCTACAATTTTCCAGCCATGTTCCTTCCAAACCTGACCATCCAGACAAACTACAATTCACAGCCCACGAATCCAAATAGAAATGCATCTCTGGCCATTTATCCTTCAAGCAAAGTAAACTTGGTACACTGCCTGAGGTTCTGCCCACTGGGGAGAACCTGAGGTTCTACCCCACTGGGTTCTACCCCACTGGGGAGAAATCCTCCTCAAGGATTTTCCAAGAAGGGGCTGTACTGCCATAGTTGTCCACTTATAGATGGTATCTGTATATTCTGCAAAACCCTCTGTAAACAAGTGCCAATTTTTCACTTCTTTTAAGGAACTCTGTAAAAAGCCATAGCTGCTGGGTGGGAGAGAGAATATAAGCTGGAAGAAGAGGAGACCATGGACATGAGGCACTTGTTCAATTACTTATTGGTGCCTTCAGGGCCAGCTAGAACCTGATCTTTTATAATCCATTTCCATTTGATGATGGAGTTGAGGCATACAAAATTAAATATTCCCCAACTTGTACTGCCCTTTCCTTAAATTAAACTGTAAGCTACATACAGCTAGTCACAAGACATGCTTCAGGAAACAGTTGACTGAGAACAAGTAGATCTTAAAGTCAATAAAACTGTAGATATCTGACCTTTTCCTCCTTGCATAAACAATATAAACAACTGCTTATTTTAGTGTAATCAAGGCCTTCTATAGAAGTCACATTCACCCCTGCATACGATGATAAACATCTATAAATATATGCACCTTTAATCTTGAGCAAAGTGTTGCATTCTTTTAGAGTTATGCTTATCCATGAAAAAAATCCCACCATATTTTCCCTAGGTAGGGACAATCAAGTTTCCAAATTGTCTCTCCATCCACAGCTGAGGACAATGAGGATTAGAGTGTAAACCCCTAATCCTCATTCACTCACTAAGCTAGACTTGTCTGAGTCTTCCTTTAGTCTAACATATCCCTCTCAGTTCAGTGTGAAGCTCTGGTTTCATATAGCATCTTGCTATACTCAGAACAATTGGTTTGGTTGGCAGGATTCACCAGACCAAAGTTTGAGCTGGGGTGGTCAATGTGCGGGGGAGAATCTTGGAGTGGCCTTCTACCTTTGTTTGGGGAAGAGTTGCCCGATTGATTGTTGCAGACCTCCGTGTGAGTACATGGACATCTCAAAAATGCCAGAAGTAGTAGAGCACATGTTCCAATAAAAATATTATAAAATTTAAGAAATTTATTAAGTGCATTGCTAAAGTAATTGGCTGACCATTGTTATGGGTAGTGTGGTTAGCTAGAGCACACCGTCTCAAGTCTCAAGTAAGACAATGAAATATGCAGATTGAAGGAGGAATTATAACTAGAAAGAGATAGTTTGACTTCAAACTTCACTTTAGTGACAGGTTTCTCAGAACAGCTAGATGAAAGGGAGGAATACTTGGAAATACTGGCCTGTTGTTTCTTAAAATTAGAGGGTCATAAACAAACACATCCAAGAAATGGGGCTATATTAGCTAAAAAATTTGGGATATGAAAACAAGGAACCCTTGGGAAGATAAGAATAGCAAGATTGATGTAGAAGTTATTGAAGAAGAGACCAAAATCCTTGGGTTTGACCCCTTATACAGAGGAAAGCTAAATCCCAGGTATACCATCCAGCACAAGCAGGAGTCTTAAATAGTGAACCTATTAATGAAACAATGATTGTTAGAGAATATTCTGCACAAAAACTGTTCGAATAGGAAAATCTTTCCTGCAACAAACTAGTGAATCCCTAGGTAAGGTTAGGTTTTATACTGAGGAGATGATGGGATCAGCCGAACTTCCAGGGAAGCAGAAAAACTGAGTAATGTCACTACCAGTCCTGTCTTAATGCAAAAATTGCATAATTTGCAGAATACCCCAGGGACAAGTTCCCTCATGGTCTGGTTGACTTTCACATTTCGAGATATTTGGATGACACAAGAGGACTTCTGAACCCAACCACTGGGTTGAGAACTATAGAGGACACACAGATAATGCTACGGGAATTAGGAATAAAAGAAGATATTTATGATCATAATTTTACAGTGCCCAACCATGTAATGTTTACAGAAGAAATTAGGGAGAAAATTATAAATTCTGGGGCCAAGGAATGGTATGGTGCTCTGGTGGCCCTTTTTAAGCCCATTAGTGACCCCAAAACTATAAGTGATAGGTGAGGCCATGACTGATTTGAGTGATGTAGACAGAATCAGAGCCTGAGTAAGAAAGATAATGAAAGGACAAATGATAAATGGCAGTAAAGAAGAACAGACCTCTCAGGGATCCACATTGACAGCTAAGGGTCCTATTAAAGTAACTTGCAAGCAAATGTGGGCTTACCATTTGAAAGTAGGCATTTCTAGAAAGTACATAGATAAAAAACTAAATATTGTGTTAGTTGGTTTATGGAAAATCTTAAAACCTTAAGAGCAATTTAACAAATTGGCTACCCCTGAAGTCAGGGTGACCATAGGGCATTGGCTATACCAGAAACTAATCTCAAGGGTGGGACCCTCCTGGAGCCCCTTCTCAGAGCAAGGTTCACTACATGTTCAAGCCCTACAAGATGACTGGTAGCCACATGTGGAGCTAATTATTTATTGGACACCCCATAACAACAAACAAACAAACAAATCTTGGCTTTTAGTAGACACAGGAGCTGAATGCAGCCTAATTTATAGCAATCCTGAAATACATCAAGGGCAATGGGTTATGGTAGATAACTATGGTTACTCTGCTATAAAAGTAAGACAAACACATCTTATTATCAGGGTGGGCAAATACCTTCCCAAGGAATATGTAGTGCATATTTCTCCCCAACAAGAAAACATCCTTGGGGTTGATGTTTAGATGGGCCAAAGCTTACATAACACTGTTGGAAAATTCTGCCTGTGGATCTGAGTGGTCAAAGCAGCTTCCTGAGGTTGGGCTCAATGGAAACTGGTCATTCTACCTCTACCATAGCTCACTGTGCATGTAAATCAGTACCACTTGGCAGGTGGACATCAAGAAATAACTGACATAGTCAAAGAATTGTTTAGAGTACAAATTATATGAAGAGCCCAGGATCCTTTCAATAGCCCCATATGCCACTGAAAAAGCCAGTGCCATAAGAGGCTATTGAAAGAATGAGTGGACTACTGAGAATTAAATAAAGTTGTCATGTGACAAAACATGTGACAGTTCCCAATATAGCCCAATGACTTGATCAGCTAACCATTAAATTGAAAACTGCTTATGCAATATTATATCACATAAATGATTTTTCCATATTGCTTTAGAGCCACAGTACCAAGATTAATTTGCTTTCATATGCAGAGGGCAACAACGGACCTTCACTCTTTTACCCCAAGGAAAATTACATAGTCCCACAACTGCCATGGGATGGTGGCCCTGGATGGTTGTCTTGCCATCAACTATAACCTTATTTCAAAATATTGATGATATTATGTTAACTTCTGATTCTTTGTCAGAAACAGCTTTGTCTATTGTGCTGGATAAGTTAAAAGCTAGAAGACGGGATGTCAATCCCAACAAGATTCAAGGGTCTAGGGTAGCAGTAAAATTCTTCGTTAACACCTGGTCGAGTAAGAACGGCAACATTTCAGATGAAGTAATTGAAAAAAATTAAAACAACCTGTTCCTACTATGGTTAAACAGCTTCAAGTTTTCTTAGGACTCCTAGGTTACTAGAGGATATTTATAACACATTTAGCCCAATTCCTCAGATCTTTACATGCTCTCATAAAATGAGCAAATACTTGGGCCTGGGGAGATAAAGAACAAAATGCATTTGAGTAAGCCAAGCTCCTGGTCTCACAGGCCAAGTCTCTTTGTTCTTCCCTGCACCTACATCCTTATATATTAGATGTAACTGGAGATATTGAAGGTATGAGTTGGGGTCTGTAGTAAATACAACCCTCAGGAGTAATAGCCACAGATTTTGGTCACAGATGGGGAAGAAATCAGAAACTAAGTACACTGTCATGGAGCAACAAATACTGGCAGTATATAAAGCCTTCTCTCCAGTTGAGTCTATCAGAGGGTTCCAGGCTGTAACTGCAAAAACAGCCTATCCCATAAAAGGTTGGATAGAAGGCCTACTAACCAAGCCCTTTTTGGGGTGGCCCAGTAGCAGTCTTTACAGACATGATATGCTTATCTGTAGCAGTTGCGAGTAATATCAACTAGGCCCCTTAGGTTTTAAAACAAGTCCTTGGTCCTATATAACTTGGGAACCAGACAGGACCCCAAAGATAGTGGCTCCTTCCTACATCCTACCCACAGAACATTATGGAAATCATCCAATTCCTGAAAATGCTTGCTACACTGATGGGTCCAACAAAAGAAATATTCACAAGTGGGTAGCCCTGTGGCCATTCAGATGCAAACTGTTAGCATCTGGCTGGTTTCCAGTTTAGGTCAGAGTAGGCAATGGGCTGAATTTAGGGCCAAATGGATAGTAATTACTAGAGAAATATGCACTCCCTGAAGTGATAGCTGAGCTGTATATTAGGCCTCACTTTATGGATAAAGCAATGGCATAGAGATGACTGGCAAATGATGGGATGCCTGTTATTGGTTGCTACCCTATGGCAAGAGATTTACAATTGCCTCCAAGCCCCAGAGCATCCCTGAGAGTTTATCATGTACCAACACATCAAAAAACCTCCTGCACCAGAACCAAGAATTGGATGCTTTAGCTCACACTCATCTGTCCTACATTTGTTGAAGAAGCAGCCCTATGATTACTCCAAAAGGGTGGCCATAGAGGAGCTGCCATGAGATGGCACATGGCCACAATACCAGGCATTCCCATCAAATATTTTGACCTGGTTCATATCACAAGGGATTGTGAGGCTTGCTCTCGGCTTCAGCCACGAATGGTGTCTTACAGCAGTTGGCATGAGCATAGTGCCAACATACAATTATGGGACCAGCAAATAAACTCTATAGGACCCTTGCCTCTCAGTGCCGATAAACGCTGCAAGTTAATGAGTGTGGATATTAACACAGGCCTTCTACAAGCCTTTCTGGTAAAACAGGCTAACCAATAAAACCCATCAAAAGAATAAAATGGTTTAGTAGTCTGTATTCAATACCCTTTCACACAGATAGTGACTGTATTAGTCAGCCAAAGGGGTGCTGATGCAAAATACCAGAAATCTGTTGACTTTTATAAAGGGTATTTATTTGGGGTAGAAGCTTACAGTTACCAGGCCATAAAGCATAAGTTACTTCCCTCACAAAAATCTATGAGGCTTTTGGCTTCCTGGGTTCCTCTCTTCCCGCGGCTTGATTCTCTCCAGGTTCAGCTGCTTGTTCCTTTCACAAGGCCAGCTGTAGACTATCAGGCAAATGGCTTTTCTCTTTTCCTGGGGCCTTCTCTCCTTCCTCACCACAAAGATCCTCTGTGTGCTTACTTCCCCGGGCTCCAGCATCAAAACCAAGCATCAGCACTCCAACATCAAAACTCCAACTAACTCCTCTGCTCTGCCATGTAGTTTTATCTCTGAATCCCCACCCACAATGGGGTAGGGACATTGCATCCTACTGACATGGCCCAATCAAAGCCCTAATCATAACATAATCATGCCCGGAGGAACAGACCAGTTTACAAGCATAATCCATATCTATTTTTGGAATTCATAACTATATCAAACTGCCACGGTGACCAAGAAATGCATTTTACCTGGCATGGTGTGCAAGAATAGATTAAAGAATAAGATATTGATTGGTGTTTTCACCTACCTTATAACTCCACAGAGATGTGACTGATAGAGAAGAAAAATGGCTTGCTAAAACAACAAATGAGGCATTTCACTAAAAGCCACATAATGCAAGGTTGGACCTCAGTGTTTACTAGACTCTGTCCTTCATTTAAACCAGGCCTCAGCTACCCCACGGGTGCAACTCCATTTGAGTTTTTGGCATGGACATTTAATACAGCCCCTAAAATAATAATGGTATCTGCTAGTGTACCTGGCCATGACCCAGAAGTGAATGGGAACATGTTGCTGCTGAAGACTTCTGTGTCTTTACCAGCCAGTGATGGCTCAGACTTTTTAGCCCTACAGTGGATATTACCTCCAGACTGGCTTTGTTTCATAATAATTGGAGTGTGTTATGCGATTGGCCGGTAGAACACTTGAGCCAACCTTCCCGTTCTCATGATAACTGATGGTGCTACAATATGTCAAATGCATGAAAAGCATGCCAACAGGGACAATAATTGCCAGAGTTATGTGGGTAGACCCTACAGAAACACATTGGTGTTATGGCCTGTTCCTATGGAGTGTCAAACATGTATGATATTGTAAGCATGGATCTAGCCCTCTTTCAGAAAATATCCTAAGACCTATGGGAGAAAGTCCCCATTGTTACTTCATTCACCAAAGAAGACCTCTCCCTTTCTCTTAATTTACCAGAGAAGAACTACTAAACATCTGTGCTTGTGCATTTAGGCTTCTTTATAAGTTTCCTAAGACTTTGTCTAAGGCCCAAATGAGAAATATGTTGGCTCTAAAATCCTTAGAGATCAACTAGGCATTCTGCCTCTTTTTTTTTTTT
>JAQZBX010113900.1:0-10062 GCA_029593785.1 Cabassous unicinctus
TTTCAATAGAAATATTACATCCACAGACTACCCTTTTCAACTACAATCACATTTATAAATCAGCACTGTTAGTAATACTCACTGTAATGTATTAAAATCATCTCTATTCATTTCCACACATTTATAATCAACCTTATTAAAAATTCTAAGTATATTAAGCATCAGCTCCCATTCTCAATCCACATTTAATTTTCTAGTAACCAATACTCTAGAGTTTACCTCCATGACTGTTCTCATCATTTTTGTACATATTAGTGAAATGATACAATATTTGTTATTTTGTGTTTGACATTTCACTCAACATAATATCCTCAAGGTTCATCCATGTTGCCATATGCATACCAATTTCATTTCTTCTTACAGCTGAAGAGTATTCCATTCTATGCATATACCCAATTTTGTTTATCCACTATGTCTATCCACATTTTGTTCATCATACAATATTTTTCCTTTTGTATCTGAACTATTTCAATCAACATTATTTCTTCAAGTTTGATTATTTTTTACCATGTTATCACAATTTCATTGTTTAATAGCAGAATAAAAATCTATATTTCGATTATAAATTCATTTGTTGGTGGACAAGTGTATTACTTCTAGCTTTCAGCTGTCAAGAATAATGCTCTTACAATGTTTGTATGCAAATATCTAGTCAAGTCCCCATTTTCATTCTTTTGTATACAGACCTAGAAGTTAAATTGCTGAATAATATAAAATAATTCTTTGTTTAACTTACTGAGAAACCCAAAATCTGTTTTCCAAAGTGGATGCAGTATTTTACTTTCCCACCAGCAATGCATGATGGTTCCTAGTTCTTTATTTCTGGGCCACCATGTTATATTCATTTAAAATAATAACCTTTCTATTGAATGTGAGATAGTATCTCACTGTGGTTTCGATTTGCATTTCCTACCAACTAAGGATGCTGGGGATGTTTTCATGTGCTAATGGGCCATTTGTATAATTTACTTGCAAGAATATCTATTGAAGATATTTGTTTGTTTTGTAATTAGGTTGTTTTAGAGTTGTAGTAGTAATCTATATATTCTGGATATTAAACTCTTATTAGATATAAGATTTAAAAATACTTTCTCCCATTTTCCTGGTTTCTTTTCATTTTTGTTCATGCATAAGATGTTTTAATTTTAAGTCAAATTTATCTATTTTTTCTTATGCTCCTTGTGCTTTTGAATAATTATAAGTCTGCTTTAGTCCATTGTTCATTCCCCAGTCTTGAGGATTTGGGGATGGTGATGCCTATTCTGTTTCAAATTGAGATGGGGCTTAGATTCCATGGAGCAGATGGATGGAACTATCTTGCTGGCAGTTGCAGACACAGTCTGTTCCTTAGGATGGGCATTGTCCATCATAATTCCCTTGTTAGTTTTACTGGGTGAGTTCAATAAACTGAAGAGTAGGTGTTGCAACTCTGTTGCGATTCAGGGCTCAATTGGAACAAGAACAGAACAAATATTTATGTTTCTGGGACATATATTTAACAAGTATAGTGCTAATCATAGGTTCAAATAGAAAAGGCAGAAGAGCCATGTGCAGTGAAACTATAAATAAGTCTAACTCTGTTACATTGGGGAGCATAAATTCCAAAGTAAGGCCCACTGACAGGATGCTGAATTCCTTTGCTTGTCTACTCTTCTTATAGTGGCTGGCTGTCTCTAGTACCTGCTGGAATGCCACTGTTTGCAGCGCTGTTTACGATGGCAATAATGAGATCCTGCTGAGACTAGCATTAAGTGAAACCTCTGGAATGACCACCGGACTCACTTTTAAGTGCTTTAGCCATAAAAACTCATTTGTATTTAATATTTCCCCTTTTTCCTTAAGGAATTTTTCCAGATGCATTGCTAGTTGGCACATGTTAAGAATTCCTCAATGCCAGGGAGGCTCACACCTGGAGTAATGCACCACTCCAGGGCTAAGGTAGTACCCACTGCTTAGCTAAAACATGTAGGATTGCCATAAAATGAAACATACTGATTATAATTGTTATTGTTATGGGGAAGAAACACGCAGATTATTTGGAAGAATTTTTATTACATTTAAGAATAGAGTAGTCTTTATATAGTACTGACATGAGTGACTTGTATGTCCTAAAGATTTTAAACTTCATTTACCAGTACAGGTCATGAATAACTATTTATTTGACTAATAGGTATAAAATTTCCATATACACTTCTTTAAAAAAAAATAAAAGAACTAGCTTATTGTTGGATACTTTGAAAGACAAAGTTCTTTGAGCGTAAAACATGAGTTTTCTTCATTTCTGGGAAGTACATTTGTCATCACAAATAATCTTCAAAAAAATGAAAGTAAAAATTTCTGAAATTAAATCTACTTCGGTGTTTGATGTTATGTATGAGTTTTTGTTGATGTATTGACGGACATAGACACTTTTACATAATGATAATGAGTATCAATGTGAAAATTAAAGTATATGTGAATTAGATGAAACCACATATCAAAGAACAATTTATTTAGACTTACTTGAGCACAGAAATTTGAATGAAAAGGATGGATTTTAAAAAAATGATTAAAAGATAAATAGGATTTAACACACTGGACATTGCAGACAGGGGAATTCCAGGACTTCAGGGTAAAGAGATTTTTTAGAATACCAGACAATAGGTACTATATGTGGCTATTGCAACATGAACTAGAGCTGAAATTGCTAGTAAAACTGAAAATGTTTGCAATGGATTTTATAATCTTGGCATTTTAAGTGTTTACCTCCAGTCACCTCGGGTGATTATACATGTGTTATTCCATTTTAAATTATTCTCTTAACAGTCTGTTTGATTATATAGAAATAAAAGGATTCTGTAGCTAAAATATTCAATTAAAAGATTAGTAAATGTTTGTGCATATCTCAGAGGGATCTCACTGACTGCCCAATGAACAGTGCCTCAAAGAGTGGGGCTCCTGCAGGCTCTAGAAATATCTAGACACAATAATAATTGGGTCTAGGGCAATAATTTCAGGAATTTGGCACCCTGACAGTGGGACTTAGTTTGGAACATATGCTTCCCAATATAACAGAGTTAGACTCATTTATAATTGCCTTACAAATGACACTTCTACCTCTTTTATTTGAACATATAATTAGCATTATACATATTAAATATATGTCCTAAATATTTAAAACTTCATTCTGCTTATATGCTGGATGAGCCCTGAATCTCAGCAGAGGTGCAGCACCTACTCTCCAGTTCACTGGACTCACTCAGGACAACTAACAAAAAGATGATGGACAAAACCTAGTCCAAATAAACAGAGATTATCTACAACTGCAAGCAAAAAATTTCCATCCATCTTCACCATGGAAACTAAGGTTCATCTTAGCAGAAAGAGAGTGGACATCACAATCACAAAATCCTCAAGATTGAGGAATGAACAAGCATAAGGGGCAAATGCAACCGTGGATTAAAATAGACATTATTATTCTAGCAATGGAGGGAACTTGGATTATTGATATAAAAGGCAGTGGCCATTAGAGGTTCTGAGAGTAGGGAGAGGAAAGAACAAGTGTAACATGGCAGCACTTTTGGGACATTGGAATTATCCTGCATGACATTGCAGTGATGGTTCCTGGCCATTGTAAATTTTGGGGGTCAAATTGTAGACTATATTGTAAACTAGAATCCATGGTTAGGAGCAATGTTTTAATATGTGTCCATCAATTTTAACAGATGTATCACAGTAATGAAAGATGTTGTTAAAGGGAGAAAGAGTGGAAGGGGGAGGGAGTCAGACATATGTGAACACCCTTTATTTTTTATTTAATATTATGTAAACAAATGTATTTTTAAAAACAAAAACTAAATAAAATTTTTTTAAAAATAAGCAAGTAAAGATAAGTAATATAATTTTAGAAGTGGAAGTTGAGAAACTGATTGTTTTTATGCAGCACTCCTCAGCAAGATCTATGGGTGGAAGCCCCAACAATAGACAGTTGTGTATTTTATTCTCTTTTATTTGTGTTTTGAGCTCATTTATAATCTTAGTTTCTGAATAGGAACACAGATGAATGTCAAGTTGAAACTATTGGCACAGGCTTATACAACATCCAGCCATGTGAATGCTGATTTCTCTTAGGTTGCTGCAGAAGAACTAGAGAATAATAATGGTATTCAGAGAAAAATCATCGATAATGGTCAAAGAGGATGAAGTTTCTTTTGTATATTTATGCCTGTAAGGGAGAAGTGGTTACATTGTACCAAATTCTTTGTCTTATTGCTAGCTCTTACATGATCTTTTGCTTTGTACAGTCACTAAACATTCAGTGAAATAGGTATAATATTTTCACTGACAACCTGACAGTGGTTTTGAGAAGATCAAATGGGAATAGTGCATAGAAAAAATCAGAAAGTTTATCCTTGCATAATCTTAGTAGAATGCAAATGAAGATGAAAATGTAATAAAGGAAGTAGGAGAAATTCATATTTACCAATAATTCAGCATTTCTCTACCTATTAAATTGATGTTTTTGCCTGATAATTCTTTGTTTTGGGAGTGAACATAGTTATTTTGATCTCTGTAGAATTTATAACAAAAATTCTAGTCACTGCCGACTAGATATCAATATCAGCTTTGTAGCTATGACAACTGCATTTATGATCCCAGATTTTCAAATGTCCCCTGGGAAGCAAAATCTTCCCAAAGATGTGAACTATTGCATTAACTGATATCAAATGTAAAATGTATTAAACACTGATATGTATTGGCTCATTTAGGTTCTTATAAATGTTTAATATAAACAATACAAGCTCAGATAGTTAAATTCACTAAACTAAGGTGAAATTCCTAATAAATGATGGTACTAAAATATGATCTAAGTTTTTAAATGAAATTCTGCACAATCTACTTGTGAAATATAGTAGTGTCAACCCATTCCAATCCTGAAATACATTTAAGGGATATATTCTAATAATCTTTCCTTGTCTTTTTCTGTCTTTCTTCAATCATCTTCCTATCTTATCTTTCTATCTATCTTTCTATCTATCATCTTTCTTTCTATCTATTATCTATCTATTTGAGTTTTTGATTATATAATATGTAAAGTGTAATTTTAATTTGTGAAATTTTATGAAAACACATTTGTACATACAAATTCACAATTTGTACCTAGAAATTGAACATAATTTAAGTATTAAGATGATTTTACATTAAATACTATTTAAATGTTTAAAGTTCTCATTTTCACAGGAATAAGTTTCATAAGTAAAAGTATTAATATTAAGGGCTTGACCTATTGGTCTGTTTACTTTTATTAGGCACAACCTATATACTTGAGAGTTTTTTGTCATTTTCTTTGAGAAAGTAGCAGGACTCTCTCAACTAATATCCCATATTACTTTCTGTTTGGTCACTCTTAGCTTGGAATTGGTTGAGGAAATCTTTGGGGAATAAGGGATCACATAGTGGATTATATTCATGGTAGCCTAAGATAGGTAGGACCTTCAGCATCTATACATTAGCTTTGGCCATTAAAAATTTTAAGGGAGCAAGCAAGATGCCATCGGCTTAGGAGGGTAACTGCGGAGAGCTTCCAGGGCACGGTGAATAGTGGACGAGATCCTGCACAGGGGTCTGTGCTGTGGGCATGTGGAGTGAGAAGCGTGGGACATCTATCTGGGCAGATTGACGGTGTGGACTGAACCATAGAGATTTGTGAGTTATAAGCCTACCTGTGGTGGTTAACATGGTCGGCTGACCCCCACCCTTATGGGGAAAAAAAAATAGCCGGTTGGAACCATGACTCCCATCCAGTTACTGGGAGACAGGGCCCAGTGGGAGGGGGCATTTTCTGAAGCAGGACCCTGCAAGAGAGCTTTACTTTCTGGGGATTTGTCTGCCTGAAGCCCCCTGCAACTTAGACAAACAAAACAGCTGCAGTGAATCTGCACCCAGAGGAGGGGAGGGGTGAAAATGCTGAGGAAGTGGATTTGACTAGCTCCCCAGGGATAAACCCCTGGCCCGTGGAGCTGGGGAGAGGGGCACTCTCAAAGAGAGGGAGAGTTTTGATAGAAAGCAGAAAGGGGATATTTTAACTTTCTATTTGGCTACCTGGACTCCCTCATAACTTTGGAGAGTAGATAAGCCAGCTTGAAGCAGCACCAGGCTGAGGGGAGAGGCGAATCTGCCAAGTAAACCGGTGACGCTGGGGGTCTGATACAGAAGGGCGGATTCTGCCATTTTTAGCGTCCAACACTGACAAACATCAGAACTTTAGTGTTCCAGGGGAATCCAGAAATTGGGAAGTGCTTCATTAGTTTCTTTGAGCCCAGTTAAGGTCCCCCCCGTGAGGGGGTGTTCTAGAGCAGGAATTATTTTTGGTCCTGTATTACGTGAAATAATAAATAAATAAAGAAAACGGTCACTTTAATAAACGAAAAATAAATTCTTTTTAATTTAGCTTAATAGCCAAAAGCTGCTTCAGGACCTGCATATAGAATCCTGGGGGCAAATTGATTGATAAACACAATCAGGTTGAGAGGATCCACGGGGACCTCAGGGAATATTGATCCCTCTTAGCTTTGTGTGACTGCTTACCTGTGTGGTTGTTTGGTTTTTCTCAGTTTATTTGTTGTCTCTGGCTTTTCTTTCCTCTTTCCTCACCCTTTTCTTATTTCTTTCATTTTTTTTTAATTAGGTGCTGATAACTTGTCTCGTCTTTGCTGTGCTTCCTCTTCAGTAATTTCCCATTCTCTCTACATATTGATTTTGTATTCCAAAATATCTCTTATCATTCCCTCATCTTTCGGGATTCTGCTTTCTGTTGTGGCTATTAAATACCATATTTTTCCATATGTCCACAACTCAAGGGTGTCAATTTCGATTCCCACTATTTTGTTTTCTTCTTTTTTTATTAATACTAAATCTTTCCTTTCAGCCCTTTCATAACTCTTTCCCTCTCTCCTCATAATTCTGGCCTTCTAAATCATTATATATATATTCCTCTTTTTGGTTTCCCAGTCCATTGTAGGTACTCCAATTACTTTCCTATTACTCTAAACAGCCTACATGAGTTAAATATTTACCTCATTAAGTCTTAATTGGCCCCTCTTCTACCTTCTATCAATATTACTATTATACTTCTTCCTTTCTCACATCTTTCTATTCCTCCGGCCCTAATCTTTTGCCGTCAAGGGAACATAGAAAGAAGCAAGGAAATAAAATAAGAAGAAAAAGTATCAAAGAGAAAACTTTACACATACACAGAACCACCAGCTAAATAAAACTCTAGAGCAGAGAGAGAAGCTAATCAACTGAAAAAATCCATCAAGAAAAAATGATGACTAGAGAGCAACAAAAAATTACAAAACACTCTGACAAACAGGAAAACATGGACCAATCCAATGAACAAACTAAAAACCAGGAAGTGAAGCAGAACATTGAACAACTAATCGAAGCTTTCCAAACAAATATCATGGACCAACTTAAAGAAGTGAAGGAAGAAATTAAGAATATAAAGAAGACACTGGGAGAACATAGTGAAGAAATTGTAAACATTCCCAAAAAGATAATGGATATGACGGTGACCAATGGCACAATTCAAGAAATCAAAAAGACACTGGATTCACATACCAAAATATTTGAACAGGCAGAAGAAAGAATTAGTGATGTGGAAGACAATACATCTGAAATCAAACAGATAGAAGAAAAAATAGACAAAAAGATAGAAAAAATGCAGCAGGGACTCAGGGAATTAACTGACAACACAAAATGCTCAAACATACGCATTATGGGCTTCCCAGAAGGAGAAGAGAAGGGAAAGGGAATAGAAGAAGTGTTGAAGGAAATAATGGCTGAAACTTCCCAACCCTATTGAGAGAGATGTATGTGCATATCCAGGAAGCAAAGCACACCCTAAACTGTATAAATCAAAACAGGCCACCTGCAAGACATATACTTGTCAAAATGTCCAATGTTCAAGACAAAGAGAAAATACTCAAGGCAGCAAGAGAAAAGAGAATCATCAGATACAAGGGAAGCAAAATAATATTAATTGCTGATTTCTCAGCGGAAACCATGGAGACAAGAAGACAATGGTATAACATAGTCAAAATATTAAAAGAAAAAGACTTCCAGCTACGAATTCTCTACCCAGCAAAACTGGCATTCAAAAATGATGGAGAGTTGAAAATATTCAGAGATAAACAGAAATTAATAGAGTATGTCAATAAGAAACCTGCACTTCAAGAAACACCAAAGGAAGTTCTATAAATTGAAAGGAGAAAACAAGGGAGAGAGAGTTGGAGGAGAGTTTAAAAGCAACTAACAAGACAAAAAATAAATAAATAAATAACATGTAACATGCATTAACCCAAAAAAAAAAATGGCTGAAGTAAGAAATTTGTTACGAGTAATAACACTGAATGTTAATGGACTAAATTCACCTATCAAGACACGCAGATTGGCAGGATGGATAAGGAAATATGATCCATCTATATGCTGTCTACAAGAAACACACCTTTGACACAGGGATTCAAGGAGGCTTAAAGTGAATGGCTGGAAAACCATTTAACAAGCTAACAATAGCCAAAAATGGGCAGGAGTAGCTATTATAATATCAGACAAAATAGACTTTAAATGCAAAATTATCATAAGAGACAAACATGGACACTACATATTAGTAAAAGGGGTAATACCTCAAGAAGAGAGAAGAAACATAAACATTTATGCACCTAAACGGGGTGCCTCAAAATACATGAAGCACACCTTTGAAAACTAAGTGGAGAAATAAATGCCTCTACAATTATAGCAGGGGACTTTAACACACCATTATCATCATTAGACAGAACATCTGGAAGAGAAACATTAAAGAAACAAAGGCTTTCAACAATACATTAGAGGACATGGACTTAATAGACATATACTGAACAACTAAACCCAAATACAGCAGGGTATATATTCTTCTCGATTGCACATGGAACATACTTCAAGATAGACCACATGCTAGGCCAAAGAACAACTCTCAATGAATTCAGAAAGACTGAGATTATACAAAGTAATTTCTCTGACCACAGCGGAATGAAATTGGAAATCACTAAGGGCCAGAGAAACAGCTTAGGCACAAGGATATGGAAGTTAAACAACTCCCTCTTAGACAAAGAGTGGGTCAAAGAGGAAATCTCAAAAGCAATCTGCAACTACCTTGAAACTAAAGAAAATGACAACACAATATATCAAAACCTATGGGATGCAGCGAAAGCAGTCCTGAGAGGAAAGTTCATAGACATAAATTCATATATTAGAAGAGAAGAAAGAGCTAAAATTGAAGACCCAACTGCACACTTGGAGGAATTGGAAAAACAACAACAAACTAAACCAAAAGGAAATAGAATGGAGGAAAAAGAAAGATTTGAGCAGAACTAAATGAAATAGAGAATAAGAGAGCACTAGAAAAAATAAACAAAACCAAAAGCAGGTTCTTCAAGAATATCAATAAAATTGAAAAACCATTAGCTAGACTAACAAGGAAAAAGAGAGAACAAATTGAAATACACAAAATAAGGAATGAGCAAAGGGATATCACTGCTGACCCCACAGAAATAAAGAGTATCATAAGAGGATACTTAGAAAAATTATATGCCAAAAAGAATGATAATTTAGAGGAAATGGACAAGTTTCTAGAAACTCACAAACAGCCTACATTAATGAAAGAAGAAATTGATGAACTCAACAGTCCAATTACAAGTAAAGAGATAGACTCCATCATCATAAACCTCCCAACTAAGAAGAGCCCATGACCAGATGGCTTCACAGCTGAATTCTACCAAACATTGCAGAAAGAGCTAACACCAATTCTGCTTAAGCTCTTCCAAAAAATAGAAGTAGAAGTAATATTGTCTAACTAATTCTACGATGCTAACATTACCCTAATACCAAAACCAAACAAAGATAACACAAGAAAGGATAATTACAGACCAATTTCTCTAATGAACCTAGATGCTGAAATCCTCAATAAAATATTTGCTAATTGCATTCAACAACATATCAAAAGGATTATACACCATGACCAAGTGGGTTTCATCCCAGGTATGC
>JAQZBX010113901.1:0-10062 GCA_029593785.1 Cabassous unicinctus
CATAGAGTCAGAATCTAGAATATAGGTTACCAGGGGATGGTGTGGGGATAAGGAATGGGAAGTTAAGGCTGACGATGTACAAAGTTCCTATTGGGAATGATGGAAATGTTTTGGTAATGAACGTTGGTGATGGTGGAACAACATTGTGAATGCAAATAACAGCATTGAAATATATATGTCTGAATATGATTAAAGGGGGAAATATTAGATTGTATATATGGTAACAGAATAAAAATTTAAAAATAATCCATGTAACTACACTGTACAAACCATGAACTCTAAGTTAAACCATGGACTTTAATTAATAGTACAATTATTACAATGTGTTATAATCAGATGTAACAAATGTTCCACACCAATGCAAGGTGTTGGTAATGGGGTGGTGTATGGGAATCTGTATTTTATGCATGATTGTTCTGTAAACCCACAACTTCTCTACTAAAGGGGGAAAAGAAACAGTTGATGCATTATTAAGATACAGGGCTAGGAAATTGATCAAACTATGTGAGCATGTACCAATAATACTCTGCTTACACTATTTTTTAGTGTTTAGATAATTAATATAAATAACTTTTATATTTTGTCTGATGGTTAAGTTCACATGTCAACTTGGCCAGGTGATGGTGTCTAGTTGCTTGGTTAAGCAAGCAAGTTGATTGCATTTATAGCTGATTACATCTACAATCAGCTGAGGAGATTTCCTTCAACAATGAGAGATGACTCATCCAATCAGTTGAAGGCTTTAAAAAGGGAAGTGAGGATTTCAGCAGTAAGAAGTGAGAATTTCCATCTCTACTTCAGCCATCCAGCTTCTCCCGGGGAATTCATCCAGCATGGTATTTGGACTTGTTCATCTCCACAGTTGTCTGAGACAATTTTGTTTTTTAAATCTCATAATATTTACAGATATATCCTGTCAGTTCTGTTTCCCTGGAGAACTCTGACTAGTAAAACATCTTAAATATGTAATAATCACATATGGTTTGATACCAAATTAGCTTCAATAGTATGCACGTATACTTTTCCTATACCCCTCTGTCTCTCCACCTTTTTTGTATACTTGTTACCACTTAAATCTTTGTATATTTTATGTCCCAAACCATGGATTTATCATTACTTATTATGTAATTGTATTTTGGCACCTGTAGGAAATAAGAAGTGGTGTTACATACCAAACATTACAATACAATAATCCTGACATTTATAATTACCCAAATGGTACCAGGTCTTTATTTTTTTATGTTGCTTTGAACCACTGTCTATTGTCCTTTCTTTTTAGTCTGAAGAACTCCCTTTAGCATTCCTTATAGGGCAGATCTAGCGGTGATGAACTTCCTCAGCTTTTGTTTATTTTAGAATGTCTTAATCTCTTCCTTATGTTTGAAAAAAAAATCTCACCAAATATAAAATTCTTAGCTGATAGTTGTTTTCTTTCAGTACTTTAAGTATTTCAGCTCACTGCCTTCTTGCCTCCATGGTTTCTAATGAAAAATAAGTACTCAATCTAATTGGGACTCCCTGGTACATATGAAGGTGGTTTTCTCTTTCAACTTTCAGAACTCTCTCTCTTTGACCATGCATTTGATAGTGTGATCAATATATGATGGGGTGTATTTCTCTTCATGTTTATCCTGTTTGGCGTTCTCTGAGCTTCTTGGATGTGCATATTCACATCTTTTTCTAAGTTTGGGAAATTCTCTGTCATTATTTCTTTGACTAGTCCTTCTGCCTCTTTCTTCTCTCTTTCTTCTTCTTCTGGGACTACCATAATGTATATATTGGTGCACTTGATTGTGTCCCAGAAGAGTCTTAGGCTATTTTTGCTATTAATAATTCTTTTTTCTTCTGCTGCTCAGCCTGACTCATTTCAAGTCTTTTGTCTTTGAGTTCACTGATTCTTTATTCTGCCAGCTCCAATCTGCTCTTGAAAGCCTTGTAGGCATTTTTCATTTTAGTTATTGTCATCTTCAACTCCAGTAGTTCTGTTTGGTTCCTTTTTAAAATTTCTATCTTTTTACTAAGACGCTCATATTGTTCATTCATTGTTTCCCAGGCATCCTTTAGTTCTTTCTCTGTATTTTCTTTCATCTCCTTGAGCATTTTTAAGATCACTTTTTTTAAAGGCTTTGTTTGTTATGTCTACATTCTTCTCCTCTTCGTTGGTGTTTTCTGTATTTTGTCCTCTTCCTTTGGATGGGCCATCATTTCCTGTTTTGTTTTGTTTTTCTTTGTCTTTTACTCTTGTTGTACACTGTACATTTTAATATTTTAAAATTTTAACTCCAAGATTTATTCCCTGAGATGTCTGTTTCTTGGTTTTGAAACCAGCCAGTAATAAGACAGTGATTTTTTTGAGCCTCAGCCCTTCTATTAGATAGGTCTGTTCAAGGTGAATCCAGTGTGTGTTTTCCCTGTCTTTCTTGACCTCTGTCTTGTCCTTGGCTTTTGCTTGTTAGTTGTTTTGGAGTTACCCTGTTTACAAGAGTTTGGCTGTTCCCTCTGTTTCCCAAGGTACAAACCTCCCTCTCCCAGGAGTTTGAAGCCACAGGCCTTCATCCCAGACTGTCTGCCTCTATAGTTTTTACACTCCTTTCATTGTCTCAAGCTGTTTTTGCCAGGAGGGAAAATTCTGGGAGGCAGTTTACACAGAAGAGGATTTTCCCAAGTCAATCTTTCCCAGGCAAAACAGGGCCAGGGACCCAGGAAGAGGGTGCAGACTGGCTCCAAAGTGTCCTGGGGAGGGTATCAAAAAGGGCACCAAAAGCTTCTCTGGTAGCTCCCCAAAGCTGAGCTTTCCTGGCCTGCCCAGAAAATGCAGCCCTTCAATTAACTGTTCCCTGCAGCCCAGAGGCAGCACAGCATCTTTAAATTTCCACTGCCACTTCCCCTATCCCCGGCAGATTGGAACAACGGTTGCCCTCAGAGCCAGGACCCCCATGATCCAAATCTGCAAATCAAAAGCCGTGATCAGTGATTGGCCATGCCCACCCCTGTTCTTGAGTGTAGCAGTTTGATATTGTTTATGAATTCCAAAAATAGATATTGGATTATGTTTATAAACTGGTCTGTACCTGAGCATGATTAAATTATGATTAGGGCTTTGATTGGGCCACATTAGTAGAACATTGAGTTCCCAACCCCTTGGTGGGTGAGGACTCACAGAGAAAACTACATGGCAGAGAAAAGAGTTGGAGTTTTGAGCTGGATCCCGGGATGTAAGCACACAGAGGAGCAGAGCAGCTGAGCCAGGAGAGAATCGAGCCCCAGGGAGAGAGACAGAGCCGGTTGCCAGATAGTCTACAGCTGTGGAGAGAGCAAGGCAGCTGAGCTTGGAGAGAAACAAGCCCCAGGAAAAGAGGAACCCTGGAAGCCTGAACTCTTGGCAGACGTAGGCAGCCATCTTGCTCCAATGTGTGGCAGCAGACTTTGGTGAGGGAAGTCACTTATGCTTTATGACCTGGTAACTGTAAGCTTCTACCCCAAATAAATACCCTTTATAAACGCCAACAGATTTCTGGTATTTTGCAACAGCACCCCTTTGGCTGACTAATACATTGAGGAAGCAGATTTTTATGTCCCTTTCTGTCATCAGTGATTGAACCAAGGACTGGACCCCATGGCTGCCTGCTGTAAGGTGCCAGAAGCTGACATGTGGAGAGAGCAATTTAGTGTTCTTTACCATAATTTATAAGCTTCTTCCTCCCACTCTTCCCTGGATGCTGTACAGTGTTCTTCTGGCCTCCAGAGTTTCAAAATAGTTGTTTCAGACAGTTCCTTTCTGTTTATTAGTTGTTTGGGTGAAAGGACTGAGTCCTGGAGGTCTGTACTTTGCCATCTTCCCACAACCCTCTCCAATGGGCATTTTTTTGGAAGAATTTTTTTCTATATAGCTTCATTATTTTTTTAAATAAAATAGTCTGCAATATTTTTCAAAGTTGTATTTTGTGAAGAAATTTGAAATTGTTCATATCTTCAATTGGTTCTTCTCTATAATCCATACTACTTTTAATTGAGAATAAAACTATGTCTGCAGGTGCTGAGATACCCTGAAACTCAGAAAATTCTACTAAATGGAGGATATTCACAATTACATTTTTTTGCTGTAAAAATAGTAAGTTTTTTGGTTAAAAAAACAACTATATTTGAAAAGTATCTTCCTCCCAGGATTTTAAAATAATTTGCATACTTCATTTTATTCATACACATAGAAGAAACATTAGAAGTGACAAAACAGGAGAATTCATGGCTTTTTTTTTTTAGGAGGTACCAAGGATTGAACCCAGGACCTCGCACATGAGAAGCAGGTGCTCAACCACTGAGCTACATCTGTTCCCCTGCATGGTTTTTTATACATTTAATGCTACAACATAACCAGTGCCACCAGTCCCTCATTATGTTGGTTCTAAGAAAGCAAAGGTGCCATTGACTCAGAAGGTTTTCACCTCTAAGATCACTCCAACTTCTGGGGAAATATGGGATGTGTGCTTATGGCATTCTGGGTGTTGAGGGACAGGAATTCGATGAAGGAGCTCAAAATGTTTCAAATAATTGTTAGTCTGGGGTGACTCTACAAAGAGAAAACTCAGAGGTAGTAAAGTAATGTCTACTTTTCTTTCTCCACACAAAGGCTTCATTTAGATTTGTGAACTAGTTGGGGATCTGCTAGGCTTTCACCCACAGACCTTGCCAAATACACAGCAGATTGGATACTTACCACCACAAGGGGCTTCTTCCCACATGGCCTAATCTCTAGTTGGCAGTGTCCCTCAGAGTGGACTGTGGATATGGAATGTCTCTTACAGAGAGGCTCTTCCATGGGGGTAAGCATTTGTTATTGCCCATGTTGGTTCTACTGGCTGGTTGGGCTCCAGAGGCTCCTACTCAGTCCCAAAAGCTTTACATTCTTCCTTTCCTCTCTTGCACTAAGCTCTTCAAAGACTTCCATGCTTGCCAACTGGCTAGAACTTGATCTTCAGTGTTTGCTCTTGCATACCCCCAAAGCTCCCGTAAACCCCAATTTCCTTCTATTTGTAACAACATCCACTGTGGCCCAAGAAACACAAAGCCTTAAAATTCAAGGCTTACCCTCAGTAAGTAAGAACACTCCATTTTGAATGAATATGAGATATGTCTACTAGGCTACCAGACTTTTTTTGACAGCTAAGAATGGATCTAGTCAAATGAGTGCTGATTCTGTAGTAACCTACTGGAGAGCTCCACTTAGTCTGACACTGTTGCTTCTGTGCTACAGAGAGGGATGATCCTCTTTGAAATGTCTCTAGAGCCTGTGGGAAACACTCTGGAAAATACTCTTTGATGGGAAAGCACCAATTTTCCAAAACTGCCAAAAGACGAATGGAAGCAAGTTTGATGAATAAACTGGACCCCAGATGAGCAGTGGTAAGAAGCAATGAGACTGAACTACACAAGGCCATAAGCTGGCTCTGAGGACCATCCCCAGACAGGCATGTCTGGAGCAATGGCAGTTTAGACAAATGTGTGTCTAAACTTCCAATGGGCCAGCTCTGATGTCAACCTCTCATTTAAGTATCAGTCTTGGTGCTACATATAAACACTACATAAATTAGCTAAGAATTAGAATGTTTTCTTGTGTGGAAAATATATGTACTCCATAAACAAAATGCCTCAAGAAAAAAGTTTAAAAGCAAGATGTCCCCATCAGTCTCCTACTGATAGGGTCTTTGTGAGGATTATAGGACAAACACATAAAAGAACATGATAGGTACACACTAAATGCTGCCTTCTTCCCTTCTCATGAAACGGGAAAGGAGGCTAAAGTTTCAGGTGCTGTGCCCCCAAACTCCTCTTCAGATCTTGTTTGTAAGTTCTACAATAAAACCAGGAAACTGGAGATTCAGATGTGAGCCAGTCCGACCCAAAAAGCATTTCCAGACTAGGACACCTAAGAATTTCAGCAAAATACTATGTTCTAGGTCATAAGATTAGTTGAAGAGTTGGAAGACTAAAATGACTGGTCTGACCTGCAGGAAGAATGGGGGGTGGGGTTTGGCAGCCTCCTTGACTAGGAGGCTTTGGAGGGTAGTTAACATTGTTAAGTCAAAAGGCACTTCCAGGCCAGCTGAATTAGAGGGCAAAGACTATCCTTTGAAAGAACAGAGACCAGGACTGGAAAATTTAAGGATTTAACCATGGGCCAGCCCTCTGGATTAGGGGCACTCCAGTCCCTGGCCAACTTCACCACCAGACCTTTATAATTTATTCACCTCACTCACCTTCTCAGCATTCTTCTGGCACTGCAAGCTGCAGCTTGCTGCATTTTAATGGTGTAAAGTAGCTGCCTTGCCCCATTTCTGAGGTGGTAGATTTTCAGAGGTGTAGGGCACACACCAATGTCACCCTCAGGTGTCCTTCAAGAGAAAAGCTGCTAAGAGAGATGGAACAGCCTGACTGATCTTGAGACTCTGATGTGGAGTACTCCTGGGGCAGTGGGCTTTGGTTTTGGGAAGTCTTAGCATGCTAACAGGCTCATGTAACTGTCACGTTTCAAGTCACTGAGGTTAGGCCAGCTTGCTAGGAAACTGAAGTGACCCTGAACCTCCGTGCGTAATATGTCTTGAGGACTTCTCAGACCTTAACATTAGGGAAAATGTTCACTAAGTGGAAGCAGTTATATTCCTGGGGATCTTTATTCCAACTATCTCAGTTTATATACTCTTAGGAGGTAGGAAATGAGAACAGGGGAGGGGACAGATGAAAGAGGCTCATTTCACTTCCTTTTGGGGCATTGTTGGGAACTTTTATTTTTTTTGCAATTAGAGCTCCAAACAGGCAATTATTACTAATGCCGAATCTCCCTTTGTAGGTATGTTCAAGACTGTTGAGCCACATTTGAAGAGTCAGTTTCAAGCTTGTTTTGTTAATTCCCTTTACTCCGAGCAGAGGATAGTATGTTCCCAGCTAGGAATGAGGTCAAAACTAGAATTTCATCACAATGACCTAGGCAAGTTTTCCTGCAAGAAATCCTTGCAGTTTAGCTCTGGCATCTTCTTCCTCAGTCTCCTATCTAGACAGTGCAAGGCAGTGGGGCATGTAAGAAACATGAAAGAGCCATGGAAGGGGAGGAGACATGCTTATAAGTAGGCCTCAATAGCTAATGGTCTTCCACTTCATTAGCATCAGTTACCTGGAGAACTTGTGAGAAAGGGAGATTCTCAGAACTCCCCACTTGCAAAGCCCTGAGCAGCTGGAGGTGCCACAACTTTGATAAGGCTCTTGTATGACTGGCAACCAGAGGGCAGTCACAGGAGGGTGGGGGGTGGAAGGAAAATGATGGATTCTACCTGAGGTAGAATGATGGGAGGAAGGAAAGAATGGAGAAGTAGAGCTAAAAAACAAAAGAGCTAGATAGAAGCTGAGCACAGTGATTGTGGCATAGCGGCGGTGCCTGGAGACCTGAGCTGTGATGCCACAGCGGCTGGCCTCAGCTCTGGTCTGAAGTGAGTCTGGACAGTCCCGAAGTGCGGCCAATCCAAGGCTGAGAAGGAGCAGGGGGCTGTAGAGCTGAGCCAGTGACAGGAGGTGACGTGGTGCCAGCCCGCCATGGATACTGAGAAGTCAGCATCCATCTTGGACATGGCTCCATCTCCTGGAAGCAGTGGAGTTCATGCCTCTTGGAACCATGACCTAAGAGGCATTCAACACTTTTCACAGGGCACAGAGCTGGTGAGGACCCCATTGTTGTCTGCTGGGGCACCCAGGCAGAATGTGGGTGAAGTGGGGCCACAGTTCAGTGTGTTGCTGCCTGAGCATGGTGTGAGCTACTGCCCCAAGCAACTCTTATGCCTTCCCAGATGATTTACTATCAGGGAATGCCCACTCAGCCAGGGATGATGACTTTCAAGGGGTCCCAGATGATGCCCTCAGTAAAGCCTAGTATTCCAGGGGTGGCCCTGACATTCAGCGGGAATCTAAGGATGCCTCCCAATGGGCTACCAGTCTCAGCTCCCAATGGAATCCCCATGATGTCCCACACCAGGGCCCCCAACAACGTCTTATTCTGAACCCCTGTCAGTACCTTCTAACAGAGCCTCTTTAACTCCTAAAATGTTATTGGTCCCAACCATGCCTTCCACTGAGGCCCAGGCAATGCTCCCCTCTTTGGCTCAGATGTTGCCCCTTAAAGATTCCCACAACTTTGGCATGTCCCTACCTGGGTCCCCATCACTGCTGGCTTTAGAATCCCAGAATACTCTTGTGAGACAGCCAGACTCCCGGGAAGACCCCTTCCTACCTGAGCAACCCATATCTGCTCCACAGAGAGCAGAACAGAATTCCAGTGCCCGGGAAGGGGCACCAAGAAGGAGATCCCCAGTCTCAAGGCTGTACCACTGCCAGTATGAGAACCGTGGGAAAGCTCATACCAAGCTTTCTCACCTTGTGAGTCATGAGTGCAAACACACAGGGGAGAGGCCCTATGAATGCAAGTGGGAAGGCTGTAACTGGACTTTCTCCTGTTCTGATGAGCTTGGACGACATATGCAGATACACACTAGGTATCGACCACATAAATATGATCAGGGCAGCTGACAATTCATGAGATCTGACCATCTCCAGCAACACCAGAAGACTCATCTGCAGGGGTCTGGATCCCAAGACCCACAGGCCAATAATGGACAGATAGATGATCCTCCTGCTCCTGATCTTTAGGTCAATCACCCTTCCCCTCATTTTGGCTTTTCTACCCAGATCCTGCCTAGTCTCTTTGGTGGCTGTAGGCTTAGATGAAGACAGAGAAAGACTATGGGGCAGTGCTGAAGCCCAAGTGAAGCTCTGGACCCAGTCAGGACCCCTCAAAATCCCTCTCTGTCTCAGATGCCCTCACTTCTCTGGGGCCACGTTTAGCTGGATGGGAAGATGTGTCAAGTCTAGCCGGATGGGAAGATGTAGCACAGTAGTGAGGGGGAGCATTTTTAAGCTTTTTGTCTTGTCATGTCACTCCCCAGCTTGAAACCTTTTAGTGACTCCCCTTTGCCTGCTGGATAAAATCCAAGTTCTTTATCTATGTCTTCCACAGATTCCAAAGCCAGAATATGTTCAAATCCTGAATTTATCCACTTACTAGCCACATGTTTTGTTTTGTTTTTAAATCTATCATCTATTTCTAATCTATCATTATATTCAGAACATTTGGGAGTAGACTGCATATATCATGTTCCTCGAACACATAATACTTCCATGTACATTTCCTAAGGACAAGGATATTTACTTGTGTAACCACCTTAAATGCAGTTATCAAATCAAGAAAATTTTAACATTGATATAAAGCTTACACTCTATATTCCAATTTTTTCATATGCCCCAATAATGTCCTTTTGAGCTGTTTCTCCTCCAGTATTAGAACCCGTCCAGGATATCATGTATTGCATTTAATTTTCATTGTTTCTTTAGTTGCACTTTCTTTGTTTAATTATGGAAATATATATACATATATTCCCATATCAACCACTCCCACTGGTACCATTCAGTGGGATTATTCACACTCAAAATGTTATTACCCTCACCAATATCCATTACCAGAACTTTTCCATAACCCCAAACAGAAACCCTACACCCAAAATGCATGAACTCCTCTATGAATGCCCCTTGCCCCTTGTAACCTGTACTCTACTTTCTGTTTCTGAGTTTACATATTCTCTAATGTTTTCTTTGTGGTTACCATGGACTTAAATGTAACATCCTAAATGTATAACGATTGTGTTTCATTTGATATCAACTTAATTTTAATAGTATATACAGACTATCTTCCTGTACACTTCCATACCCCAACCTTTAGGTAGTTCTTGTCACAAATTACATATTTATATATGATGAGTTTTAAAAAAAAGAGCTAGGGAAGCATGGCAATGGATGGAAAGGAGCAGGAACACAAAAGAAAGGAACCAGAAAATAACAAAACAAGGTACATGCAGCTGGGTGGAGCAGCAGTGGCCAGGTGTCCCAATGCATAAGATGTCAATGAGAAAGCTTCATAAACCCCAGTTCTGCCTGGAGTCTCTGCTTCCAGAACACCAAACTGGCCAA
>JAQZBX010113902.1:0-10062 GCA_029593785.1 Cabassous unicinctus
TTTTTTTTTTTAAGGTGCTTAGATTACCTAAATATTACTCAGAAATTACAGGGATTCCCATGTTCTCCACCACCCACACCTCCAAAAACATCCCACACCACCATTCCTCATCCGTGTGATACAACACCCACAATGAATATACACATCCTGGGGCCTTGCCACTGAGCATAGACCACAGTTCACATCACAGACCACACTCTCTCCCACCCAGTTCTGCATGGTATATTCTGATGGAAAATGGCCTACATCCATCGCTGCTTCGTCACTCAGGACAACCCCCAAACTTCCAAAAAGGCCCCAGTATTTCACCTGCCCCTCCTCTCCCTGCCCCCAAAATGTCCAGTGGCCACTGGCTTCACCTCACTGTTACAATTTCTTCCATTGCTTGAATCACAATATGTCTACAACAGAACACCACCAAGTCCACTCTATCCCACAGCTCCTCCCCCAATCCTGATGGGAGTTGGAAGGTGATGTCCACTCCACCTCCAAGTGAGAGAAGGCTTATATCCCATGTATATAGTGGATGGGATTATCTTGCCTTCAGCTGCAGGCCCTCTCCATTCCCTGGGATGGCTGTTGCCCATCGTCGTCTCCTCGCCAGGTTACTTGGATGAGTCCATTGAGCTGTAGGGAAGGAGTTGCAGCTCCACCAAGATTCCAGGGACAGCTGGCACATAGGTGGGCCAGAGGATACAGTCTCTGGAAGTACACCTAGAAACTCCTGCATCACATATAGGTTTGAGTAGAAGGGACTGATTGACCATGTGCAGGGAAGACTTATTTGAGTCCAACTCTGTCATGCTCAGGAACACAGATGTCAATGAAGAGCCCACTAATTAGGCATCATTCTCTGGGGCTATCCCCACTTGTATAGGACCTGGGTGTCACCAGAGCCCTCAGGGGTCCCTCAGTGTGGGGTGATATCCACTTTGGTGTCCTATGAGATCCTACTGAGGTATGCATAAGTATTACCTCTGGGATGACCTCCTGACTCTCTTTGAAGTCTCTTAGCCACGTGAACTCATTTCTCTTTACCTTTTCCCCCTTTTATTCAAGGTCTTTTTCCAATTGTGTTGCCAGTTGGCACTTGGTATTAATCCCTCATTCTGTCGTTCATTTCTGACATGAAGGAGGGTTTATGGAGTCACTATCTACCAAAAGTCAACCATGCAATTGTACTCCTCAGGTCACAATTGGGTCTCTTCCCTGGCTGTGTTGCACCCCTGGGGCTGTGTCTGTAATAAAATGGTCATTTGCTGAGAATCTCTGTTGTGACTGAGTCTGTGTTCCCATGACCACCATGTAGCAACTCATTTCATAAACTCAAAATGGTAAAAAAGCAGAGCAATGAAATCATCCTGGGTCTGCTCAGGATCCTCTAAATGTTGCCAAATATGTCAAAAGAAAGTGACTGATATTATCAAAGCCACATTTTTAAATAAAGAGGAATAACCCCAGGAGGGAAATCTCAAGCTGGGGAAGTCAGAAGTGAAAGTCTCAAAATGGTCCGTGGGTAACAGTGGCTTATAAAGGCAATTAGGGCATTTCAAATGGGAAGTTACAAAGATTAGATAATATTTAATTACTTCAATAAACAGGATAGATTTACAAAGCATGGAACAGCTTTAAACATTGATTACTACAGCACATTTTTCTATGTATAACAGGCTATCCTTACCAGGCTGAGACCACCATCTCATTCGGTGTTGTTCAAATTGCAGCTTATTAGAGATACTCTAATTTCTGATCTCTACTTATCCTTGACTAATTTTTAGCTTACAAAAAGACCCTGAATTTTTTTTTGTAAAGAATTTCTGCTCTTGTCAACTCCAAATTCTGGCAGCTGTTTTATTTTATGTAACATAACAAAACAGTAAAAACAATAATAATAAAGTTCTAAATACATAGATAATGTAAATAAACCATTTATAAGTGTTTATATAAATAGAAAGATACAGAGAGATAGAGATTTTTACAATTAACAAATGCATGTGATTATGATAAAAATATTCATTCAAATATATATTCTATTATTTTGTGTTTACTTGGTGTTTGGTTTCTCTATATCTATAATATGTAGTTTATTAAACAATTAGGGAATGTGAAATCTGGAAAAAAGAGTTATAAAAAGTGTACATCAATATATAAAAAGCTAATGTTTTGTAATAGTTAATATTTACATCAAATTTTTAAAATAGCATTATTTTCTAATCTTTTCCTATATTGTGTCTCATATATTCATTATTTTAATATGATATCTACTACTATTGAACAGTCTCAAATGACAATTTTTGGCACATAATTATGTGTTTTTTGAAGAAATTTTCTTTAAAATCTTTAATTAATTGCAATATTACATTTTGTATTACTTTTGAACTTAATGTTTTTTTAAGATTTAAATACTATTTAATATGAAATTAAAAATAATTTTCCCTTTACATAATAAAAAGAAATGACTTAAATTTGTTAAAAATTACCTTATTCTATGTATTTTGTAATATAGGATTAATATTTAAGATACTTTAAATTTGTAAATTATGAAATTTTGCTTGCATTCACTCAAAAATTCACTAGGAACTGTATTATTAAAATTCTACACTTTGTTTCATAAAGAAAAAAGAGTCTTATAGTAAAGATTAGCTCATTGTATAGCAAACATCTATATATCCATCATTTTAGGTAACATACAATGAACACTTAGCTATATTTTTTATCAATTTATCTTTCTCTCTATTCATTCAATCCACTTTGTTTCTTTGAGTTATTTTTTAAAAATACCTTTTTCTCATATTAAGTTGCATACATCATTACTCTTCATTACTACACATGCCAGTTAATTATTTGAGTCTTTTATAGCAGAATTTTGCAGCAAAATACAGTCATCATAAATTCTTATGTTTCATTAAAATTTGTCAAAAAATACTATTCAAATGAAATGCTTCTTAAATAGAGCATGTTACCATTCATGCCAGTGATTTCTCTCTCTCCTTCCTAATTAGTCCCAGAAACCTTCTCTATTTACACAGAGGTAGCTTCTAGGCAGGTATTTATTCATTTTTTCATTGGCTAATGTTTTATGCTATAAAACTCTACCAAAATTACTTCATGTGATAGTGTTGTGCATGACTCCTTTCAAAAAACTCAAAATAATGTTTTTGAAATACATTGTAATGTTGAGGATATTAGGAATCTATTAGTTTTACAATATCATACTATTTTATTTTATAAATACTGTACATATTATATATCAGTTTTATTTTAATGGACACCTGCACCATCTCCACTTCTTTGTTCATTTGAAAAAAGCTGCTGTGAACATTCCTGTACAAATCTGTTTTGGATCTAGTCATTCAGTTTTCTGGAGGACATAATGAAGTATTGACTTGCTGGTTAATATTAATTTTAGAAGAAACTGCTCAAATTTTTGTGAATTACCAGAGCATCTTGAATACCACTAAGATGCAGGAGAAGTTAGTTTACAATATTGTCACAATCATTTAGTGTTTCTGGAATTGTTTTTCCTAGATATTCTGTAGTTGGGTAGTAGCAGGTTACTGTGGTTTTCATTATCAATTTTCTTGAGACTATACACATAAAACCCATTAAAAAATATCCATGATTTTAAAAAGACTTAATTTTACATAGGAAGTTCTCTAAGCATGATGGAATTAAACTAGATGTAAGCAACAACCAAATATTTGAAAATTTAACAGCATATGATTACCAAATAAGCGAGATAAAAATAAATCAGAAGAAAAATTAAAAATATATACAAATAAATATTTGTATTTATAAATTCATATTTATATTTCTATATGCATTGTATATATTAATGAAAATATCAATACTTATAGATGATGACTTTCATTTCCCTCTCATCAACCCTGGAAAACTAGATCAAAGTGAAACTCCAATAATTATATAAAGAAGAAAACAATAAAAAAAGAGTAAAAATGAAAGATATATAAAATAGAGAAAAAAAGGAAAAACTGACATAAGCAAATGATTTTTCTTGAAATAATCAACCAAATTGTTCAAACTCTGCCTTGATTTAACATGAATAAATGAGAATGGAAATAAAGTACCAAAATCACTAAAGAAATATGGTTTATATCTAAAAGGAAGACTATAGCAAAACACTTCAGTTTTTGAGAGACAGTCTCTAGAATTCAATTTAATAAAAATGTCTAGTAATATAGAGGATTCTGAGAAGATGGCCAAATCAGCAACTACAGGACTCAGTCCTTCCACCAGAACTATTAAACAAGCATAAACTATCTGAAACAAATATTTTGAAACTCTAGGCCAAAAGAACACTGTACAGCATCCAGGGAAGAGCAGGGGTGCTGATAAATTGCAATAAAGAACAAAAATTTCTCTGTCCATGCAGTGGCTACTGGCACCCAATCCCTACTCTTGCAACAGGCCACTTTGTGGTCCCTCCATGGCTAGAGGGCTGGTGAAAGAGGGGCATAATAATCCTCCTCCCCAAGAACAGTGGTGAACATGGCCAAACACTGTTCAAAGCTTTTGATTAGCTACTTCAGATCACTGTGGGCCTGACTGAGCATGGCCATTGTTTGAACCCAAACCTAACAAAGGTGGAGGAGAATTAAAGACAAGATAGTTCTTCAGGGCTGCTGTGGACAGTTGAAAGACTGCATTTGTTGGTCAGCACAAGAAAGATAACTTTGGAGAGCTGGGGGAGTAGCCCTTGTAGTCCTTCCAGATCCCTCCCCAGGGTAATTTAGCATCCTTCCTGGGTCCCATACAGTTTTTTAGCAGGGAAAACTGATTTTGGAAAGTCCATTCCAGTGTGCCCCTCCTCCCTGAATTTGGCTTCCAGGGAAAAGCAGCTTGAGACGAAGAAAGGAGAGTAAGTAGATATAGAGGCTTATAGTCTGATAGAAAGGCTTGTGGCTTCAAACATACAAGAAAGGGTGGTCTGTCTCCTGGGAAACAGAGGGACACAACTAAACTCCTGTAAACAGGAGAACTCCAAAACACCTAATTAACAAAAGCCCAGGAAAAAATGGAGGCACAGAAACACAGGGAAAACCCTGCACACCACATTTGCCTTGGGCAGACACTCCTTATGGGAGGGGTGAAGCTCAAGAAAGACGATCTTATCACCAATTGGTAACAAAATCAAGAAACAGAATCTCAGGGAATAAATCCCAGAGTAAAGGTAAAATATTGAAATGCATAGCATGCAACAAAAGAGTAGGAGACAAACAAAAATCAGGAAATGATGGTCCATCCAAGTGAAAGGGACAAATATTGAGAAAGTACCAATGATAAAGAACAGAATGTGAATACAAGGGACAAACCACATAAAAAGAAAATGCAATCTTAAAAATACTCAAGGTGATGAAGGAAAATCAAGAAAAAGAATTAAAGGATACCATGGAAGCAATGAATGAGAAATACGAGATCTTAATAAAGACATAGAAATAATTAAAAGGAACTATACAGAAATATTTGAGTTTAAGACCAAATCACCAGAAATGAAAAATACCCAGGATGATTTCAAGAGTAGATGAAACAGTGAACTAAAAGACAAGACAATTGAAATGAGTCAGGCTGAGAAGCAGAAAGAAAAAAGAATTATTAAAAGTGAAAACAGTCCTAGACATCTCTGGGAAACCCTCAAGTTTACCTATATATACATTATAAGTCCTAGAAGGAGAAGAAAGAGAAAAGGTGTGAAGTCAGGGAAAGTTGGGGGATGATGGATTCCTGTAGGTTTTTGGCTATGTTGCATAAAATGAATTTAAGAACATGCCAGTTTTATTAGGCCAGTAGTTTATAGGGAAATGGGAGAAGAGAACAGGATTATGCATCTGAACCTGCAGATGTAGGCTCTTTTAGGCCAAGAGAGTGTTTTGGGCTTGTGGTGCTCTTTATTAAGATTTTACTTACTCCTCCCTTTCATAATGTTGGGGAGGGGCCCCAGCTATTTGCTCTTCAGATTGATTGACCCACAGGTCATTTCCCCAGGGGGCCAAAGATGAAGGGCCTTGAGGGTATCCAGGGCTTTCCCTTGATCCCAAAGGAGATATCTTTCCAGTCTCATTCCAAATGGAGTTCTCATGGCTGGGTTCTTGTGGGGTCCTTCTGGCAGCCTTCTTGGTGGCAGTCTTTCCCACAGAGGGTATACAGGCAAGTTTCCATGGCCATGTGTTTTGTGGCCATGTTTTTCTTCCAGGACTTAGACTTACCTTCCCTTTTCCTAAACTAACCTGCCTCAGGAGAAGAGGGAATATAAAAAAAAAAGTAATGACAGAGAACTTCACAAATGTACCAAATATATGAATATGCACATCGAAGAAACACAGAGAACAATGTGTTGGAGAAGATGCTGTGAGTCAGAGCATAAAGGGTTAAGCATCCAAAAAGCAAGCTTGCTGGCAGAGAGTAAATGTCTCCAAGGACACTACATACTGCAGATATCAGTGGGAGGAGGCAGAGCAGAATGAACTCCCCACACAGATGTTATTGTCTAAGTTCCCAGGAAAGCTTGTCTGGGAACTCACAAACAGGTAGCGCTCTCACGCACTAAGCTGAGAAACTAGTGAAATCCCTACTTTTGTTATCAGATTTGTAGTATAAAAAGTAGCTTCAATCTAAATAAACTTGCCTGCATTCCTCATGGAGTGAGTTCCCCTGATCCCAATCTTTCTTTGGATCATTCCCGGCACCGTCAAATTCCACGCTGAATTACAACAGATGGCGCCCAATGTGGGCCACCATTAGACTTTTCTTATTATCTTTTTCTCTGGATCAGTGCTGTGGAAGTAAGGAGTTATTGCTGGGTCCGACAGTCCTTGAATCTTATGTGGTGACTTAAATAATCTTGATCATGAGGGTAATGGGAAATCAGTCGACTTGATTTGAGGAATATTCCAAGGTTTTAAAGACCCTGTTAAAGAATACAGTGGTATCTGTGACGAACCACGAGTTACTGGAACTCTTTTCTCTTGTACAAAAACATTGTTACTGGTTTCAGTTGCAAGGGCAGATTGTATTAAATTTGAAACAATGGAAACTAGTAATGAAATCACTGTGGTGAGCTTATCAAAAAGGGGAAACAGTTCCTCTTCAAGTACGGGCTCTCTGTCATCAAATAGCCGCTGCTTTAGATCCTCTTCAATCTGAAGAAGAGCATGATGAAAATGTTATTCATACAAACGGTGTTGATGATAGCACTCAAAGACCTGTTTTAAAGGAAGGGAATTTTGAAGTTTCTGAAGTTGCACTTCTGATGAGGAGGATTCTGTTTTCTGCCATACTAAGGGAACTAGCACTAGTTTTTAAATCAGCCAGGGACTTTTTCTGTCCAGCCTTTGTATCCTACCCTACCTAAGGAACAGGAAACTAATCCTGTGGACTCGGGTATAGTTAAGAAAACTTCTGTTAAAGATTCCTGGAACACTGCTCCTCCTTCTACTCTTCCACCTCCCACTAGCCCTTTTACTATATTTTCTGATGGTTTTGATAATAATCCGTGTACTAATCGTGTAATGGATCCTAACACCCATGCTTCATCGCCTCTCATGAGATGCATTGCACAGGGCAGAAGTGTTGGAGATCCTGAGGCCCTTCAAATGTTGGCACAGTTTCCTGTAACTATAACTAAGCTACCCCCTGATCAAGCTAATCCTCAGGGAGGTTTGGAATTTCAGCACAAACCACTACATTTTAAATTACTGAAAGAATTAAAACAAGCCTGTGACCAATATGGGGTTAACTCCCCTTATACTCTTGGTCTTATCAAAGGACTGGCTCAAACAGATAGACTAATCCCATGGGACTGGCAAATGCTAGCTCGTACAGCTTTAAATTCTGCTGAATTTTTACAATTTAAAACATGGTGGACAGACAAAGCTACACAAATGACCAGGCACAATGCAGCTCAAAACCCTCCTGTTCCAATAACTCTTGACCAGCTTTTGGGTACTGGTGATTGGATGGGTATACCCTGGCAGTTACAGTATAATGATGCAGCTATTGTTCAGGTTAGGATGGTTTGTTTAGCTGAATGGATGAAAATCGCACCTCCTGGCCAACCAACACAATCATTTTCAAAAATTATTCAAGGGGTTAATGAGCAGTATGTGGAATTTATTGCCAGGCTCTCTGATGATGTTTTGAAAACTGTGCAAATTCCTGAAGCTTGAGATTTTATTCTTTTAACCCTCGCTTTTGATAATGCCAATAATGAATGCAAAAAACCTATAAGACCTATAAAAGCAGCTGGTGGGTCAATACCTGATTATGTTAAAGTGTGTCAGGATATTGGGTCTTCTACTCATCAGATGGCCATTCTGGCCACCACCATGGCTCAGGCACACTTGAGCAAGGTTCAGACAAAGAAAAGAGTGTGTTATCAATGTGGGAGGACAGGATATTTACAGAAACAGTGCAGAATGCTTCCTGCTTCCATACCTCAAAAGAGAAATGAGTCATATCCACGTCCATCAAGAATATGCCCGATTTGTCAGAAAGGGTTCCATGGGCTAGACAATGTAAACCCCAATTTTATGACAATGGAAAGTAAATCACCCATTCGGGAAACATTTATGCAGGCCTAGCTCAGGGCCCACAGACAAACAATATGAGCCTCTCACTGAAATATCCTGTCAGCAACGGGAGGAATCACTAACTCCCGTTACCAAATTAAAAGCGGCAACAAAGGAAAGTGCTACTGTACTTTTGCCAAGTGCTGAAACCAAATTAATAACACAATCAATGGGCAACCAGACAATATCTACAGGAGCTAAAGGCACAATTCCAAAAAATTCAGTAGGAATAATAGTTGGGAGAAGTAGTATGACTCAAAAAGGACTCTGGGTTCAAATGGGACTTGTTGATGAGGATTATCAGGGAGAAATTATAGTTATGGTACAGACCCTGGGACAAGTACAAATAATTAATGGTGACCATATTGCTCAATTGCTTTTTCTTCCTTATAACAACCCTTCTGCACTTCCTTTCAAAAGAACTGGTGGCTTTGGGTCTACAGGCCATAGGGTCTTTTGGCAAATGTTTGTGGGAGATGAAAGACCTGAAATAACAATTACTATTAATGGCAAAGTATTTTTTAGGATTAGTAGATACTGGAGCTGGTGTCACCATTATAGCTAAATGCCATTGGCCTCAAGCTTGGACATTACAAAAGGTTCCTATGGTTTTCACAGGTATTGAAACTATGACTGAGGTTTATCAAAGTACAAAAATTTTTGATATTTTAGTTCCTGAAGGGCAAAAAGCCACCTTGCACAATTTGTTGCTGATGTGGGATTCAATTTATGGGGCAGAGACCTTTTAAATCAATGGGGAACATATATATATCCCTACTCTTTCTAACCCCATTAAAAATATGATGAATCAAATGCAATTTGGACAAACTCATAAACCTGGTGACCGTCAGAGCCTGGGTTATACTGACCCAGATCAATCAAATTTCTATTAGAGGCAGTTGGTAAAAAGGGCTTCACTTTGCCTCTTAATAGGCTAACTCAAACACCCATAGGGGTAGATCAATGGCTCCTTTCTCAAGAAAAGCTTGAAGCCCTTCAATCTTTGGTTCAAGAACAATTAAAAGCTGGTCATATAGAACCCTTCACTAGCCCCTGGAATTCATCGGTATTCATTATAAAAAAGAAATCAGGGAAATGGCAAAAGATAACACATTTTAGAAAAATAAATAAAGTAATTCAGCCTATGGGAGCCCTTCAAACTGGCCTGCTGCAGCTCTCTATGATATTTCAGGATTGGATTTTGATTTTTATAGATTTAAAAGATTGTTTTTTTACTATTCCTTTACATCCTAAAGATAGGGAAAATTTTGCCTTTTCAATTCCTGTTTTTAATAATCAAAGTCCTAGACAAAGATTTCAATGCCGTGTGTTACCACAAGGTATGTTGAATGGCCCAACCTTATGTCAATTATTTGTAAATCAACCTTTACAAAAAATTCGTGAAAAATATCCAACTGCTTTAATAATTCATTATATGGATGATATTTTATTTGCTAATCCCAGCATGAATATATTG
>JAQZBX010113903.1:0-10066 GCA_029593785.1 Cabassous unicinctus
CCTGCTCTCCATGGACTTTTTTTTTTTTTAACAGCCAGTTGGTAAACATTTACCAGCACATCAGTGGACATAAACCCCTTTTCAAATCCTTATAGCAGAGTTCAAAGCAGATGATGAAACTAACAGTACTCAAAGAACAACAGAAGGGAATTACCATGCAGAGAACTTAAAATTGGTTATTACATATGGTTAGCTTGAGTCACAGGCTTATCCCTCTCGATGGTGGTCTCTGATGTTGCTGCTTTGCCTAAATCCTGCCTTGGCTACTGGTGGCAGGATTCACCTTTCCTGCCTTGCTTTGGTCTGCCCTCAGAGAAAATGACATTGAGCAGGTCTTTCTTACTCGGATTCCAGATCTCAGCTCTCTAAGATACATTGGGTGAAACCATTTCCTCTCCTCACTCATCTACTTCTTTCCTCCTCTTCCATTTCTGTCTTCAGTTTTTTCCCTCTCCCTAAGTTTGACCTCCCTCCAAGGTGGCTGACAGTGGGAATGTCCATGCTCCTCACCACAGGGCCTAACCTTCCTGGTGACTGCTCAGGACAGAATAATCAGTATATTTCATAATGTCTTGTCTATTCAGCATTGAATATAACTACTGTGGAGCTTCAACAACACGACAGAGGTTGAGATTTGACCACTGAAGACAGGCCTCCACTTCCCATTTCCTTGAACAATTACGTACCCATCTCAAGGATAAATGATAATGCTCAGACATAGTGTAGTCTAAATCCATATTTAGCAATAAAGTCACCAAGTTATTTCCTCCCCAATATGATCTACATACACTGGACATAATTTAAATGATTGCCCTTGTCTTATTTCCATAACTATATAGAACCTTTAGCTTCTCTGCCTGAAACATTTACAGTTAAGATTCCTTACTGCTTTCTGAACTTCCCTAAGAAGAAAATGTGCTTTACAACACATTCAAAATCTGACACCTCTCCCTACTGGTCACCAGGTCTACCTTTGTCCTTCTTCTGGACCATTGCAATAGGCTTTTAATTGGTTTCCCAATTTCCCCCATTGCCATTCGTCCATCTATTCTCATCCAACATGAATGATCCAGTTAGAGTTCAAATTGGATCAACTTGCTACTTTGCTCAAAATCTCTAATGCCTCCTCATTTCACTATGGCCCTCTTTGACTTGTCCATTCTTTTCCCTATAGGTCAGTCTGCTCCAACCAAAGAGGTTACCTTGCTGGCATCTGAACATGGCAGATGCTTTCTTGCCTCAGAGCTTCTTCATGGGCTCTACTTGCTGTGTAGAATGCTCTTGTCCCAGAAAGCTATATATTTCCATCCTTCATTCCCTTGAGAGCTTTTCTTAAATGTCACCTTCTCAATGAGATCTCCTCCAACCACCTTATTTACAATTACAGCCCTCCCACATTTCTAATCCCCCCTTTCTCCCTAGTACTTACTACCTTCCAACTAATTGTTTGATTTTGCTCATTTTCTGTCTCCCACTCCCCCACTGGAGTGCAAATTCTGTGAGGAATTTTTCTTTTTTATCTTGCTGAATTATTATTGTATAGGTCCTAGTACTGACATAGTAGTTTCTCAATAAATATTCATTGAATGAATGAATGAGTGAATTATACCAAAGTGGTAGGATGGGCATTGGTTAGGAGCTGGAGACCAAGGTTTTAATTTTTTCCTTTGTAATAAGCACTGTGACTCTGAAAGATTCTGTTTGCATTTCTACTATATCCAGTAGAGTGAGCAGCTAGCTTCATGCCCACTTGATTTAAACCACTCCCAAGACAATGTTGTCCATTTGAACACAGGGTAGGATTGACAGGCTCCTTTCTGTATCTCCCTTTTATGATTTTAGTAAATCCTTTATTTGTCCCTTAGGTCAGCTATTAAAAGCCTGGAGAATGAAAAACCCACAGGGGACAGCAGCCTCCTATGTATCTGGCATTGTGTTGGGTGCTCTATATGTGTGATCTCATTTCATCCCCATCACCCTGCAGGGAGGGTATTGGCATCATTTTAGAGATGAAGAAACTGAAGCTTAGAGAGACCTGGTACCCCACACTAAGGCAGCGGAGTTGATAAGAGGCAGAGTATGGGCGAGAACCTCCATCTGTCTGACTCCAGCTCCTGCCCATCTCAGGACATAGGGTTATTTAACCCAAGGGCCTGAAAGTGAATATTCTCACTACTGTGGATGGTGTTTCTCACTGATATGTTATTTCTTTTCAGACTGTTTATGACCAATGGTTTATCACCCTTTTCAATATTGTCTACACGTCACTTCCTGTTTTAGCCATGGGGATTTTTGACCAGGTATGTGGTTTTCTCTGTCTTCATAACTTATTTTGCTCTGTTCAAGCCTTTTGGTTGATCCTAGCTTCTCCGTAGAAGACACAATTCATGGAAGAATCATAGAGTACAGTTGTATCAACAGGTGATTTGTGGATCACAAACCCTTCCATATCCCCTCCCTGCAAAAGGAGTTCTCTGATCCAAGTTTGGCTGCTCTCCTCTTAGAGATTCACACCCCACGTTATTGCTCTAAAGGCTGTGGGAAGTCCCACAGTAAATAGTCTCTTTAGCTTCATTTAAGCCCAGCATTTCCCAAACTCATATTACTGCAGGGTTTTTTGTTTTTGTTTTTTCATATAGCCCTTATTAATATGCCTCAGAACTAGTGTCTTGTGGTTCACACTCTGGGAAATGCTGCATTAATTAGCCTCTGAGAGTTTGTAGAGAATCAAGCAGTGGTAAATATAAAACCATGGAACTAGGCTGGAGGGCAGAGGACAAGTGTCTGCAGTGGGACTTCCTTGGCTAGCACGGCCCTAGAACAGTAACTACAGGCAAGCATAGCACCCTGCCAAAGGAGAGGAGGACACGGTCCCCACCAGCCGCGGAGAGAAAGGACACACAGTCTTCTTTTGTCTTGCATCAATGTGCTTGAGAGGGAAGAAGGGAGGGAATCAATTTAAAAAGGTGGACCCTTGGCATTCTCAGAGCCTTGGAAGGCACTTCCTGGAAGGGGGTGGGGAAGGACTGGCTGACTATGGGGAAGTTGAAGGCGAGCCAGAGGAGTTTCCATGGCACAATTAGAGTGTATTATTAAAACATGCTTTTTTCTTTTCTTTTTTTTTTTTTTTTAAGTGTTTTTAAGGAGACCAGATTTTCTGCAGGCTGTTGTTAGACCCATTTGCTAGGCCCCATTTTTTTGGCCCAAAGCCTTGTATTGCAAAATATAAATCTTCACATTATGAGCTCATTCCACTCTTCCATCTTGCTGCTTCGTGGTCAGTTGTAAGTCTTACTTCTTGTATGCAAAAAGGGCAGTTTGTGAACAGCATATTTTGTGGAATTCTTCAAAAAGAAATGAACTCCTGAAGACCTTACATATAAAGGCTTAAGCACATTCTATTTTCAAGTGCCCATGTTTACAAGTGTTTTCTTTCTTGGTGCTTTGTAGCTGCCCAGAATGCAGGATAATATAATAAAATGAAAGCAGATTCTGGGAAAAGATAGTTATTGTGCAATTTGAAGAAAATATAATAATATCCCTTATTGCCATCAAGTGAGTGTTGCCCCCTCTCCTTCCTCTATTTTCAACTTTGACCATTAAACTGGCCACAGGATTGTGGAATGCTATGCTGGAAGGGTCTCAGCGTTCATCTACCGATCTGCTCATTTTCTAATGAGGAAACCAAGATCAGAGGCTCAAGTGACTACCCAAAAGCTACACAGCTCACAAGTGACAGAACTAGGCCTAGTGCCCAGGCCACTTGACTCTGAGGTTGCTATGCTATTACTATTATTATTATCATCATTATTTATTATTTTTTTTTACTTGCCATGTGCCAAGAACTCTGTTGAATACTTTCCAAACTCATTTAATTGTGGCATCAGTCCTGTGAGGGAGGTATTATTGTTTGCATTTTACAGATGAGGAAACTGAAGCTCAGACAGGTTAAGTAACAGACCCAGGACTACATGACTAAGCAGCAGAACTAGGGTTTGAACTCAGACCTGTCTGGTTTCAAAGACTGTGCACCTAATGACACCAGATTGGGGGACAAAGCACCCCGACAGCATTTCAGAGTAGGACTTCTTAAAGAGAAACTGTCGTTACTCTTTGTGGGGCCCAATTCAGTAAGGATTGGGCCACCCCATAAACAGGGAAGGGAGCCTGATCTGCTCCCTAGGGGTCATGGTCTTTTTTGCTCCCAGTTTGGTTGCTTTTTCCCTCTGCCCATGGCTCTGGGATATTCCCCATGGTTGATTCTTGGCATCCTTTTTGGTTCTCAGCCTTTGGCTTTGGTGTTTACAGTGTGGTCTAGGGACCATCAGCATCCTTGGGAACAGGGTAGAAACACAGAGTCTCAGGGCCCATTCAGATCTATTGAATCAGAATCTGCTCCCCAGGTGATTTGTGCGCACATTAAGTTTTAGAAGCACTGCTTTATTTTCTTCTAAGACCTGGTTGATGCCAAATGTGATGCCTTCTCATTCTGTCGGTATTTTTGTCCTGGACACCAGGTAACAGCCATTGACCCTAAGCCTTCAGTCTCAGCCTCCTTCCAACCTGCAATTCCACCTGGAATTTCCCCCTTCCCCTGCTTTCCCCCTTCTGTCCAACCTCCCTCTAAAGTTGGGAACTCAGGTTTGCGAATTCCCACCACACAACCCTCTGCTGCATCTCCTGGTCGCTACCACTCATTGCCTTGGCAATTGACCACGGGAGCCCATTGGCTATAAATGATGTGCTGCAATTCTGGGACCATGAGAACTTCCGAGGAGTGGCAACCTGCAGGAGCGTATAGGAAAGAAAACCTCAATTTGAAGTCAAATATCTGGGTTCAAGTCAAGTCCTGGTTCTGCTATTTAATAGCTGTGTAACCTCTCAGGTGTCTTTTTCTGAGACTCAATTTCCTTATCCATAAAACAGGGATCATTTTATTATCTCCTAAGTTATTATGGAAATGAAAACAAGATGATGTCTTGTTCTGGTTTAGTGAGTAGTACATATTAGAGCATGCTTAAAAATGCACCTGCTATTTCTGGAGATATGAAATCCAGGGCCTCTCTGGCTTCTTTTCAACTTTCCTCCACTGAAGTCACACTCTGTTTACAGGATGTGAGTGAGCAGAGCAGCCTGGACTGTCCCCAGCTCTACCAACCTGGACAGCTGAATCTACTTTTCAACAAGCGTAAATTTTTCATCTGCGTTGCTCATGGAATCAACACCTCATTAGCCCTTTTCTTCATTCCCTATGGGGCCTTTTATGATGCGGCTGGGGAAGATGGGCAGCACATTGCTGACTACCAGTCTTTTGCCGTTACCATGGCCACATCATTGGTCATTGTGGTCAGCGTGCAGGTAACTCTACCGGTGAAAGCGTCTTAACTTGATGGGTTTGCGATTACTCACATTCCATTTCTTTGTTGGCTGATTTTGTCTACTTGTTAGGGAAAGGACATAATCATAAAGGAATGCTCATGTTTTCTTTTTAATGACACATTTTTGAGTTGGAAACAGGAAGCTTTAAAATAAATTACCAGACTTGGGGGACTAGCTTTAGGTATCTATAACCTCTGTGTTAGCAGAAAACTCACTGTATATCACTTCTTTGGGTTGGGTGTTGTGTGAAAAGAAAGATGATTATACTATCACTTCTTTCTTGTGTTTAAAGAGGAAAAAAATTTCCAATGATAACAGAAAGACAAAATTTCTCAGGATTTCTATAACTTCCAGGTTTCATGGTGAAAGCTAAAGTTTATTTGGCAATACAGTTCTGTGTTATTATTCAAGAAGTTCAATGCTATATCTTATGCCATATTTAAATCTCAAATTTAGAGAAACTCTTCTAGTAGGGATGGTTTTTGATGCTCCATTGACTTTCTTCCATGGGCTTCTTGAGTTCTGTGACCATTTCCTTTTTAATGTAAATGATGGACAGTAACATTGGGTATTGTGTTAGAGTTCACAAAAGCTTTCAGATCTGTTAAAATCTGTGGCTCTGTGTGGGTACAGCAAGTGACATGACCTTCATTTTCTATCATTTTGTTGCCTTCCGATTATTGAGCCAAATCTGTGTACTGTATAGTCCCAGCCCAGAGAATTTGTTGATCTTCTTATCAGCAGCATGTTTCCAGTCTTCTGGATTCTCCTTTTGGTTGGGGAGTGAAGAGGGTAGGATGTGGCATGATGTCTCTCTTTGCCATAACAGTTCATTCACCCCTAAGCCAGGGCTATTGCTTGGCGCTCCAAGAGATGATTTGGAAAGTAGTAACTGATCTGAAGGAAAACCAAATGGGAGGCATTCTTTGAACTGTCCTTAATATTTATTAATATATTATATAGGTAAGGATAATAAATTACCAGGAAAATTCGCTGGAGGTATGGCCTATGACAGGGAGTAAAGGTTTGTCATGAATTTGGTCCTCACAATTAACCTGACAAGTTTTGATTAGCTTTATCTTTTTAATTTTAAAAAGCTTTTCGATATTCCTATATATCTTTTTCTCTTTTTCCTATTACTTGTCCATAATTCATTCTCTTATATGCTATCATGCCAGTACTGCATTTGCATATTAACTTTAGATTTAAAAGCTGCTTTTCCCATAAAGCACACAATTCTTGTTACAGTTGGATGTCAGTTACATTTCTCCTTTTTTACAAGCTGAGAGACCACAGAAACAATGCCATTTTAAAAACATTGTTTATTCAAAAAAAGATTACAGAATTTGGAATCTCTGTTATTTATACTTTTAAAATCAACTATTGAACATTTTTAGACCTTAATCACCAAGGTTTTATAAACATGCTATTCATGGTTTCTCAGAGGAGACTCTCACTTAAAGCTCAAAGTAACCATTGACCCCTCAGTCAGGACGTTTTGGGTGGGGCTACCCAAGTCTATTTGGTTCAGGCCTAATTGACCATTTGTCACCCCAAGATCTATTCCCTGCCTTCCATCCATGGTCTGTTCCCACTTCTCCAATCCCCTCTCCATCACTGGTACCATAACTCACAGCACAGCAGACATGCTAGCCTTCTTTTAGCTCCTGGGTTTGCCAATCTCTTGCCTACCTTATGTTCTTGCTCCTTCCTGCCAGGAACATTCTTCCTTCTGCTTCTTCAAAGAGGCCTGCCTTGATCCTCCAACTTAAATCAGGTCCCCCATTATTCTCTCTGATGGACTAGAACTCTTGTTTTACCTCATAGCTGTCATCACCACTTGTAAGTCTGTATTTACTTGTGAGTTCTGTTGTTTAATATCTTTCTACTTCCTTGACTGTAAATTCCATGAAGGCAGGGATGATGTCTATTTTGTTTATCCATGCATATCCAGGGACTAGCACATTGCCTGGAATAGAATAGACACACAATGGATATTTGTTGAGTACTGAAGAAATGAGGGAGATGTTGAGAGGAAATCCCCCCTCTGCTTATTTATTTATTTATTTTTTATTTATCCCCCCCTTTGCTGCTTGTGTTTTACTGTGTCCATTCTCTGTGTGTTTCTTCCGTGTCTGCTTATCTCCCCCTTGCTGTGAGGTCCTGCTGCATCAGCCCACCGTGCCGCGTGGGCCGGCCTGCTCTCACAAGGAGGCCCCGGGAAGCCAACCAGGGGCCTCCCGCATGGTAAACGGGGGCTCTATCGATTGAGCCACACCCGCTTCCTGCTGTGAGGTCTTGCTGCATCAGCCTACCGCGCAGCGCGGGCCGGCCGGCCTGCCCTCACAAGGAGGCCCCGGGAGGCGAACCCGGGGCCTCCCATATGGTAAACGGGAGCTCCATCCATTGAGCCACACCCGCTTCCCTCTGCTTATTCTGTTGTAAAAAGAGATTATAAAGCCAGGGAGAAGTTTCTTTCTCACTCCAGCTAATCTAACCTCTGCCCAATAGTGAGACAGTTCATCTAGATGTGTTCAAATCCTATGAAAGAATCATTATAACTGATTTGTACTTAAAGATTGTATGTACAGTTTTAAAAATGTGTCCATGGTAAATTCTGAGCCAGTTTGAGAGATAGAGTCCTCCTTTACTGAGTCTAGCAGAGCAGCACAGCAGTGAAGTGTGTGAGAAAGTACATGGGCTGAGAGATTTCAGAGGCCTTCAAAGAGAAGGCACCCGGGGAGAACCCTGGTACCACATGACCCCCACAGGTGAGCCTATACCTCCATCTCTACCTTTAGCAGCCAGGCAGTGCTTAGGCCATAAATGCACCTGTAGCGCCTCAACTTAAAAATAAATCCTTTTAATTTTGTTATAAAAGGAATGCATAACAGGAAATATAGGAAAAGCATAAATGGGCAGAGAAAAATAAATAAAAATCACACTCATAATCCCACATCAATGCTAACATAAAGAAAATTGAAATCTGATTACATATAGTTTAATTTTTTTTTTTACTTAACTCTATATCATGAGCTTTATTTTTGTTCCTGAAATATTCCTATCTATGGCTGGGGTAATTCAGCATATGACTATGCCATAATTTATTCAATTGTGCTGCTGTTAGATTACTTCTGAATTTTCACTATGGCAAATAATGCAGTGGCAACCTTCCTATATATAATTCTCAATCTGCATCTCTAATTATTTCCTGAGAATGTACCAAAGGCTATAGGGAAGTTGAAGGCTCTTGACACTCATTGCCAATTATCTTTCCAAATAGATTGTAATTTCAGTTCCAGTTGAAGGGTACAATATGCCCTTCACAGCACACCTTTCCTGATTTAGAGTATTATTTTGAATTCTTTTACAATTTTAAATTGATGACCTCGCTGCTTGTGAAATAACTAATAGATGCTGAAAAATATTAATAAAGTTCCGACAGGAATAATTTAAAGAAACTTTTTATTTTGAAATAATTTTAGATTTCAGAATTTCAAAGTTATGGCATACTTTTCACTCAGTTTTCTCTAATGTTACTGTTGACATCTTACATAACCAAGGTACATTTATCAAAACTACACAATTAGCATTGGTACAGTACTTTTAACTGCATTTTATTAGATGTTTTACTTTTAGGCTTTATTCAGATTTCCCCTGTTTCTCCATTAGTAATCCTTTATTCTAATCTAGGATGCCACATTGCATTTAGTTGTCATCTCTCTGTAGTCTCCTCCTATCTGTGACAGTTTCTCAGGCTTTCTTTGTCTTTCAGAACCTTGACACGATTGTAGAGTAGTGGCTAGGTATTCTGTTGAATGTCCCTAATTTAGATTTGTCTGATGTTTTCTTAGGAATAGACTGAAGTTGTGGATTTGTGAGAAGAATCACAAAGAGATGATGTATCCTTGTCACATCTTATCAGGGAGCCCATACTATCAACATGACATTACTTGTGATGCTAACTTTGGTTACTTGTTTAAGATGGTACTTTCAGGTTTCTACACTGTAAAGTGACTATTTTTCCTTTTCCATAATTTCCTTATGAAAAGAAAGTCACTAAGTCCAGCTCACATTCAAAGGGAGGAGAATTAAGCTCCATCTAGTAGAGAGAAGGGGATCAAAGAATGTGTGGTTATATATTAATACTGTAATAAGCATACTTATAAATAAAATTGATATAAAAAATTTGGAGCCCAGAAAGTATCAGTGGTTTGCCCAAGATCACACAGCAACTTTGTGGCAGGTTTAAGACTAGAAATGACCCTATTTCTCAGGTCAATTTTTTTTTTTGTTTGTTTGTTTTTATCTGTAAATGTTACCTTTATTGTACAGAATAAGGAGCCCAGAAAGGGTGCATTTCCTTGCAACTTACATAGCACAAAGAGTGCAAAAGAGCAGGAGAAGTATTTTGATCACAGCTGGTCTCCCAATGTTGCTGAAAATTGCTGATGTAATATAAGAAAATTATTATTAAGAATTGTGAATTCATAAGCTTTCTAATCAATAGTCTCTGCTGTTTCAGCCTAGAATTGTGAATGATTAACTTGTCCTTTGTCCTTTGGAATGTTATCACACAGCTATGCAGGCAGCCCCATCATCCATTACCCAAAAATAAATGTTTAAAAGGAACAAGTTACTAGATGTGGCATAGGTCAATGTTCTTTAATAAAGATACTTAAGAGTG